>BQNB010072886.1:0-22926 GCA_026074375.1 Tanacetum coccineum
AGGTTCAAGCATACGCAACGGCCCCATCCAGACATACTAAAGGCATGTGAAGGCCCCAAGAATGTTCATCGTGCAATTTTTATAGTTCACATTCTGCTTCAATGTTCATCGTGCAATTTTTATAGTTCACATTATGTATCAATATTCATCGTGCAACTTTTAAAAAACGTCAGATTAGCATACTTTTCATAATTCTTCCACATTTTCTGTTTAAAAGCAAAATATATGAGAATTAACATATGGTTGCTGAGCTCTTTCTCATGCTTCATAAGAAGTTGTGCTTGAAGAACTTTGTTTTCCTCAGACATACAAATTTGCCTTGTCCGCACATGTGACTACACATGAGCCAATGTCTGCATAACACTTAAGTTAGAAATATTTTGTGTTTAACCGATTGGAATTCAGTTAATTATTTTCAAGCCATCCTTGCATAAAAACTATAAGACAAAACAGATTAAAAAACCAATGCTTTACACATTCTCATTATGACAAAATGGAGTCGCGGTGATAAGCTGTCTCATCATATATATATTATACTCCAGGTTAGCTTGTCAAATGCCTTCAATGAACTGCCAAATATTTCATTTTTAACATTATTATAGTGGCGGATACATGAACTGTCATGACTCAGTGTATAATCATTTATTTGTATGGGTCAATCAAGCAAGTCTCTATAGGGTGCAACTGCAATTATTTGGTGAGGTTCTTCATTAATGTCACAACTGCTAAAAATCTCAATTAAGGTGTATTTTGTGATTGAAGAACTGATAATTTTTGAGTTTTATGTACTTTGAAAATTGAGTAAATTGAATGGCTTTAAATGCTTGCCTTTATAAAGACTAAAAGTATAGTATGTATATATGTGATGAGTTTTAATGAATACCTTTATGAAAGTACACTAAGCCACTTTAACCATTTTTGTGAAATTATATGTAAAAATTTAATATTTGCATTTATCATCAATAAATAGGTATTTAGATAGTTAGGTGTTTTTATTTATTAATTGTACTTTTTTCTTTTATATGTATGTGATGAATGAATCAAATAACTCACCGGTTCATACTTTTTGATCTTTTATCTACATCAAATATTTTTAATAACAGTCTTTGCATTTTGAGATGGCTAGTCCATCAAGCCAATGTCAAACTTCGCAATCCACAAATACTTGACCTTCTTAATCACAAAACTATATTATTCTTGATAAAATCCAAACTCATAAATCAAAGATATGGTGGACCACATAGTACCGCCAGGGTACTTTTTGGTGTTGCTCCACTTTCCCAATGACGACTTTTTGAGCCAATATAACATAAACCTGGCACGACAAGTGGCAATGGGTTCGCAATTGAGGTTACGATTTGAATAAGAGGCCAATCTAAGTTGTAGCTCGACGGGACCAGAGGATCTAGGCTAGGGAAGGAGAAATAAAAAATTTAGAGGCGCTGCTTGAAGCCGAGGCTAACATGAAGAAAGCCGCGAAAGCCAAGAATGCAAAACTTGTGAAGGAATTGGAAAGCCTCCGCGTCTAATTCTCGGATCTTCAAGTTAGCAACAATCAACTGTCCCAGCATGTGTCTACTCTCCAGGCTTAAGACACGGGCGAGGAAAGGATAAAAGCTGCCTTTGAAGAGTTCAAGAAATACGAGGATGACCGGGTGAACTCTCGATGTGCGAAAATAGATGCAAGATTGGATGCACTGAGCATAGATTTTGATGAGGAGTTATACCCTCATATGCTGACGGCAATCGCAGGTCGCCAATGGCTTATCGGGCATGACCTATGCCTATCCGTGATGAAATGCGTTGAGTCTATGGAGCTGAGGTAGGTGTTTGCTGTTATCGTGTCCGCAGGGATCGCCAAGGTATGAGTGAGGGGCTTAAGCATGGTGTAAAGCATGGGAATACTAAGTTGGACTTAGCGGCTATCGAGGCATACGACCCTAAGGCCAACGATAAATACATCGCGGCCCTTCATGCTCTGAAAGCTTTAAGATACCCTTTGGTCGACCAGCTAGAAAAATTGATGGACGCCCCCATAGACTTGATTATGGCGTCCTTATACTTGGAGAGCGATACAGGAGAAGACGCTCCACAATGGATCTGTGAGCTTCACCCCAGCTCTTCCCAGCTCAAAATACCTATATACCCGGAGGTACGCAACCCTTAGGATCCCTAGGCCTTCAAAAAGGAGGTATCGTTGGAAGACGCCATCGCGGCTAACATAAGCCACGACAAAAAGAAGAAGAAATGCAGGGTAGTATGCCGCACCCATAGGATCGGTTGTACCCATCATGCTAGATCTGATGGCGTTCTCGTATCAGTGCCTACCGTTGCTCCTCAAGGTCTTGCCATCTTGCTGGCGGATGCTGCTACACAGACTAAAGATGAGGCACCTCCGAGACTGCTTAGATCCAAGTCCTTACCGCCTATGTATAATTTGTATTGGCCATAGTACCGTATGTGGTACTTAGACAACATTTTTTTTTCTAATATATACACGGATATCCGTGGTTAACAATGTTTGTAATTTATCATGTCCTGATATATTTTGTTTATAATCGCACTAGTAGTGTATTACATGCTCCATAGGAGTCTTTCCTTATATAGCTAACATCTTAGGTACACGTAAATTAAGGATGCAAAGTCTGTGGCCGCTGGGGTTGCAACCCTCTTATGCGGCAAGCCGATTATAAGGATGCTTAGCCTATAATTATCCAGATATAGTCGTGAATGACAAATAATATGAATTAAAGAAAAGAGAGATTTACTTAAAAAAGGTTGAACTTTTCATATAAAGAAGGCGCTGGGTTAGCTAGACCCAGCGTAGTTTTATTCATGCCCTAAAAAGAAAAAAAGAAAAAAAATACATGGATTACTTTATTATGAGTCCTAATTGTAATGCAAACCGATGCATGGGCGTGGCTCAGAGGTAACACTTTTTTAGATTGGCGATGTTCCATGTCCTTGGGAGGACCGTCCCGTCTGTAGATCTTAGCTTGTATGCTCCATCTCCTAGTGCCTCTGTTACCTCATAGGGTCCTTCCTACTTTGGACCAAGCTTTCCTTCATCTGCGGCATGACTAGCATCATTACTGTGATAGACAAAGTCTTCTGGCCTGAAAGTAACACCTCTAACCCTAGCATTGTAGTACTTTGTCATATTTGACTTGGCCTTAGCCTTACGAATTGCCGCGCGCTCGCGCCTTTCTTCAAGTAGATCCAAATTTAGTCGTAGCTCTTCATCATTGTGCACGACGTCCACTACCACGGTGCGGTATGTTGGCATTCCGATTTCTGCAGGTATGACAGCCTCTATCCTATAGGTCAAGGAAAACAGAGTGTCACCGTTGCTTGACTTGATCATCGTGCGATGGCTCCAAAGGACATAAGGGAGTTCCTCCAGCCAATCTGTATTTCCTTTGCCTAGGTGAGCCTTGATTCCTTTACCTAAGCTTCTATTTGCCCTCTCCACGAGTCTATTAGACTGCGGATTATTTACCGAGGTGAAGTGCTGCACGATGTTTACCTTTTCGCACCAATCTTTGAATGGGTCACCACTAAACTATTTGCTGTTGTCCGAGACTATCTCTTTAGGGAGCCTAAAATGGCATACAATGTTATCCCATACAAACTTCTTCACTTGACTACCGCTAATTGTCGCCACAGCCTTTGCTTCTATCCACTTTGTGAAATAATCCATAGCGACTATCAAGAACTTAACCTTCCCTAGACCTTCCAGGAAAGGACCAGCGATGTCAATCCCCCATTTGTAGAATGACTACGGGGCCATGATGGGAGTCAGCGGCTACTGAGGATGTCTCGACACGTGGCGATGTATCTGGCAATCTTTACACTTGCGTATCATATGGCCGATAATACCCAGACCGTATGGCCTTGGCTACCATGGATCGTGGCCCCGCATACATACTACACGATCCCTTATGAATCTCTCGGATTACGCAATCCGCTTAAAATGGTCCGACACACCTTAGCCATGGCTTCAAGAACGAGCGCCAGTAAAGAATCCCTTCTAACAATTCATATTATCTAGCCTTAATGCGGAGTTTGCTTGCCTCCTTATGATCATCTGGGAGAGTCTCATCTCACAAATATTCTATTTTCTTTAAGTATTTTGACCAGGACTTGTTTTGATAAGTGCGCAAAACTGATTGACGTAATTTTGCTTAGGGCATCTGCTTTCTTGTTTTTACTTTTTAGGACCTGGCTTCTGGAAAAACTATCAAAGCCGTTGAACAGGCTTTTGGTTTTCTCTAAGTATTTAATCATATTTTCTTCCTTGGCAATATACGTCCCGAGAACTTGGTTTGCCACCAGCTTAGAGTCAATGCTTACCTGTACATTGCGGACTCCCATTTGCGCTGCGATCCGTAGCCCTGCTATCAGTGCTTCATACTATGCCTCATTGTTAGAAGCAAAGAATTGAAACCTTAGCGTGTAGGTGAACTTTGTTCCCTCTGGGCTTGTTAGTATCAGGCCAGCGCCTGATCCATCAACACATGACAAACCATCCATAAACAGTGTCCATGGCTCTTGTGGGGCCTCTTTTACTGATGCAACCGCTGGAACTTCATCTGGTTTCTCTACGAGGAAATCTGCTAGGATCTGTCTTTTCACAGATATCCATGATCGGTACGTGATATTGTTCTCTCCTAGCATGACACTTCATTTTTGCAATCGTCCTGCTACATTGGGGCGCGACATAATTTGCTTAATGGGCTGGTCCATGATAACTGCAATAGGATGGGCTTGGAAATATCTTCGTAGCCTCTTGGCAGCGGAGACCAGTGCCAGGATGAGCTTTTCCATATGGGTGTAATTTAGCTCGGGACCTTGCAATTAACGACTTACGAAATAGACTGGCATCTGAATCATATCCCTCTCTGTCATTAAGACCGCATCGATCACTCCATGGGAGGCAGACAAGTACATTATTAGTTCTTCCTTCGGTATTTATGCTACCAGCATGGGTAGCTTTGATATGTGTTGCTTCAGCTGCTTAAAAGCTTGCTCCGCTTCTTGCGTCCAATAGAAATCACTCTTCTTGATGTACATCTTTAAAGTTTTGAAGAGTGGCAAGGATTTTTCTGCTCACTTAGAAAGAAACCTGTTTAGGCCGGCCAACTTCCCATTAAGGCTCTGGACCTCGTTGATTGTTCGCGGGGACGGAAGTTGCAACACAGCTTCTATCTTGTCTGGGCACGGTTTTATTCCTTCCGGGCCGATCATGTACCCCATGAACATCCCTTCCACTGCTCCGAACGTAGATTTTTTTAGATTAAGCTTTATATTGATCTTTCTTAACATACGGAACATTTCTTCAATGTCCCTTAGCAGCTCTGTTTCTGTGTGACTCTTGATGACCAAGTCGTCAACGTACACCTCCAGGTTCTGACCCACTTGTTTGTCAAATACCTTGTCCACCAGTCGCTGGTACGTGGCCAAACGTTCTTGTCACCGAAGGGCATTTTGGTATAGCAATATACCCCATGAGGGGTATGGAAAGCCGTCTTCTCTTCATCCGATTCTGCCATATGTATTTGATGATAGCCCTTGTACGCATCCAATAAGCACTTAAAAGGGTAGCCGTGGAGGGATATAATTTTCCAATTGATTTATGGGAGGGGGTAACAGTCCTGCGTGTAACACCCCATTTTTGACATATAGCAGCGAAAGCTAATATGGGGTATTACTTCATAGTACAACAGTCATAATCATAGAATACGACTCATAAAGTGATGTTTTGGAAAATTTTGTTATCATTCATTTATTCATCAGAGTTTTTACAAACGGAGGTCCCAACATCTAAAAACATAAAGTTTGAATGATAACAATTTAACCATCTTCAAGTCTGTGCCACTCCATGCCATAAGTTGCTCAATTGCCTGAGATAAACATGCTAAAAAAAGTCAACATAATGGTTGAGTAAAATTCATAGGTTTAAAGTAAATAGTTTGAATACAAGTCATCATAAATAGTGGGTTACATTGTTATACACCCATAAATGTAATAATTGCGATGTGTACAATTATTAGTATTATGCTCTAAGCTCACAAGACCGAGACCATGAGAAAATCAATAATCACAAATTGCCCTATTGGGTGCCTTTACCTAACACTTGCATAGTGTTTCAAATGAAGTGCATTTGGTTACGAGAAAGTATAGGTACACCAACGGGGAGCTTAGTCCCAAATACATCTATTCACAGCATTCGCGCTTACACTGAAGAGTAATTTACGGTTCATGATAGTGGGGACTTAATGGCAAAAGTAGGTACTTAGGAAATAATATATCAGGATAGCATACACTTTGGAAAAACACTTGTATTCATGGTTTATAACATATATCCCCTCCCGGGTTTATGAAACATTTAAAAGTTTGAAATGCGAGGCTATGAAATCACCTTAACATGGAAATCTAATTGATGGCAAAAGTATATCAAGTGAAAGTAACAACTTCGTCACACAACCTGGGGTAATATGTCAAGTCTTAGTGTGATTGTTTATATTTCAAAATTTTACGGAGTTTAACATACATATTTGATTTATAAATTTATGGAAATATTGTATCACTGTTCAGGCTATCATAATTCAGAGGTCATACAGTATTGTTTGAGGAGCTAGGGTACTTGAAATCGTAAACCCAACAAACTCGTCAAAACGTATACTCAAATGAAACCCCTCACATGAAATTCCCTGGTAGCGTGATACGATAAGATTATAAGTTCCTTCAAAAGTTAGTCGTTGATAAATTACGTTAAATATATAACGTAATTGATTTATATTGCGTCGATCGTTGATTAATAATGACAAATGTGTCGGGTTTTAACAAAATCGAGTCTTATATTATTTATATATATTTTTATAATTTGTATAAAAATATTATATTTTATATTTTTAAGAATACAAAAATGACAATATATTCCTTTTTATAATTTGTATTAACACATTATTATATTTATATTTGTTTAATGATGTACATATATCTGACTCAAAATACTATTCGCCTATTTAAGTGTTCTATTAAAGTTTTTACAAGTTTAGTCACTTTACGTAATTCATGATATATTTATATATATATATATTTATAATACCCTATCTATATATATAGATATATATATCATACATATATCTTTATCACTTTAGAACCTTCAACTTTTAGAATACTTGGCAAAATATGCCCCCTTTATAGTTATACTTTGTGAATAATGTACATTTATTTCAGCCACTTTAGTTATATGATATTTAAACCTTCAACTTTAGAACTTGGCAAAATAGCCCCTCATAGTTATAACTTTGGAATAATGACATTTTCAGCCCCTTTAGTTATAAATTTCAAAAGTTACAATATATATCCCTATGCATGAAAACTTTTACAAATCAAGTCCAAAAAGCCATGCAAGGTTATTTTAAGATTCCAAATGATATTTTTAGGTTATAGCTTATTATAATAGGCAAAAATAAGATGTTATAACGTAACAAAAGTTTAGAAAAAGGATTCGTTAGTTAGAAAATCAAAATGGGTCGTTTTTAGGGTTTTAATAAAAAACACATGGGTTTGAGGATTCAAGGATTTAAACAAGAGTTTATATATGATCTTAAGAGTATTATGAACATTCTATTGCAGATTATAAGCTTATTGAACAAGAATTTGAGCTTAGTTGAGCTAAAATGAGTCAAAATGGGGTTTTCGGGTTCTTACTCCTAGACGATTTCAAGGGTTCCTTTTTCTTGATTCTTGGCTTCTATTCTGATCTTAGGGACCTTCTACTTCTTCCTTGACTGAGCTAGAACTCCTTTTGTGTTTATGATGAAGATTTGTGGTGTGATTTGAATGAATTGGGGTGTTCGGCTATTTATAGGGTTCAAAACCCTTGTTGGCCAAGTTTTAAGCTTGGAGTAAGGACCAAGGGTGTAGGGGGATGAATAATAGCAGCTATAGAGTGAGTAAGGTGAGCTAGGAGAGTAGCTACGAAAGGTGGAAGGGGTGTGTGGAGGTTCGGCTGCAAAGGGGGTGTTTGGAGTGCAAGTAGCTTACAAGGAGGTGATGGAGGTGCTTGTAAGGTACTTAGAGAGATAGTAGGTTAGTCATAGAGGTGCTTGAGGTGTTAGGGTGCTAGCTTAGGTTTAAAATGGATCAAAAATGAAAGAAAATAGGTGACGGTTTGGTTTTGGTTTTGGTTTTGGGTTAGGATTTAGGGTTTTAATTTTTGGATTAGGGTTAGGATTAGGGATAGATTAAGGTTTAGGATTAGTGTTATAGTTAAGATTATGGTTTAGTATTAGGGTTTCGGGTTTAGATTAAGGTTTTAAAATAAAATTAAAGGGAAGTCGGGTTGGTTTGGTTTTGGGTTAGGGTTTATGGTTTTTGAACGTGCATATTGAAGTGAAATGGAGGGAAAATAACATTTAAATGTCATGCATAGTGAGCTTGTACCTTGTCTTACAGTAGTGGTACAAATTCCTTAAGAAAAATGGAGGAAAATGGCTTATTTTGAATTCGTGTTTCATTTACTTGTACATTGAGTTTTAAAGTGTTGTACATTGATTTGGAGGGAAATGTATTTCAAATGTTATGCATTGTACACTTGTACACATTCTTTAAAATCTTGTACATTCATTTTATATGTATACTTTACATATAATTAGGGTTTTGATATAAACGTTAACGTTTAATGCTAGTTTTGAAATAACGTTGGAAATACTACGTTAAATTGATAATGTACGTGGTAAAATGATCTTTAAAACATTGACTTGACATATTAGAAGGTTTACATGATGTAAACATAGATATAGATGGCATTGGTTGAGGTTGCGTAAGCTCGTTTACTTTAGTTATGTAAACTACGTTACATAATGAAATAAAGCGAAAAATTTCCTTGTAAAAAGGTGGTTTACAGTGCATCTAATTTAATAGATGGATATTTACATTGATGAAAATTGTGAGTTGTTATAGTCTCCCTCCCTTAAAAGAAATCTCGTCTCGAGATTTAGTTGGATGTCGGAGTGATGTTTGAAAACAGATGTGGATACTTGGCACGAATTTGATCTTTGCGTTCCCATGTAAATTCTGGTCCTCTTTTAGAGTTCCATCTTACTTTAACTATAGGAATATGACTTGTTTTAGTTGCTTGACTTCTTGATTTATAATTTCCACTAGTTCTTCCACCAAATTAAGTTTGTCATCAACGAGCCAAAGCTCTTTCATTGGAATGATGAGGGATTCGTCAGATAAGCATTTCTTTAGATTAGAAACATGGAAAGTACTGTGGACATTACTGAGCTCTTCAGAAAGCTCTGGTTTGTATGCTACTGGGCCAATCCATTTAAGAATTTTGAATGGTCCAATGTACCAGGGATTAAGCTTTCCTCGCTTTCCAAAATGAATGACACTTTTATGAGGTGATACTTTTAACATAACACGATCTCCAACTTGAAATTCTAAAGGCTTTCGCCTTACATTGGTGTAACTTCTTTACCGGTCTTGCAGCTTGCAAGCATTCTCGAATTTGCACTATCTTTTTAGTGGTTTCATGGATTATTTCTGGTCCTATAAGTTGAACATCTCCAACTTCGGCCCAATAAATAGGTGATCTGCACTTTCGACCATAAAGTGCCTCGAATGGTGCTGCCTTAATACTGGTATGGTAACTGTTATTGTAAGAAAATTCTACCAATGGTAAGTGTCTTTCCCATCCTTTTCCAAAATCTATAACACAAACTCGAAGCATATCTTTGAGTGTTTGGATGGTTCTTTCACTTTGTCCATCGGTCTCGGGATGATATGCCATACTCATGTCTAATTGTAAACCCACGTGAAACGACTGTCATGATCCGAGATGATGGATATTGGCACTCCATGTCATGAGACTATTTCCCTTATATATAACCTTGTAAGGGTTTCCATACTATTGGTCCCTTTGATAGGGATAAAATGTGCTGACTTGGTAAGGCGATCTACAATAACCCAAATTGTGTTATGTCCATTTGAGGTTTTGGGTACTTTTGTAACGAAATCCATCGTTATTCTTTCCCATTTCCATATAGGGATCTCAGGTTGTATCAGTAAGCCGGATGGCTTTTAACATTATTCTTTAACTCTAGAACATGTCAAACACTTGCCCACACATTCAACGACGATTGCCTTCATGTTAGGCCACCAATAGAGTTTCTTTAGATCCTGATACATTTTGTCAAAACCTAGGTGAATGGAATATTTTGATTTATAGGACTCATGCATGATCAAGTCTCTCAGATTACCAAAGTGTAGTAACCAGCTTCGATTCTTTATACAATGAGTTCCATCAGAACGTACTTCAAATGCTTTGTCCATTCTTCATAGGTTCTCAGCTTTAATGTTCTCTTCTTTGATTGCCTCAGCTTGGGCTTCAAGAATTCATGATCGTAATTTAGGGTGAATAGTCATGACTAATGACCTAACTCAGAGTGGTTTGATTCGTTCCTTTTGGCTTAAGGCATCTGCCACAACGTTTACCTTTCCAGGATTGTAATGAATGTCACAATCGTAATCTGCGAGTAATTCTAGCCAACGGCGTTGCCTCATGTTCAACTCCTTCTGATCAAGGATATATTGGAGGCTTTTATGATCAGTGAACATAGTACATTTGGTGTCGTATAGGTAATGTCTCCAGATTCTAAGAGCGAACACAACTGCTCCTAATTCAAGATAATGAGTGGTATAGTTTTCTTCGTTAGGCTTAAGTTTTCAGGATGCATATGCAATGACCTTTTCCATTTGCATTAATACAGCTCCCAATCCTTTATGAGATGCAACACAATAAACGACAAAATCTTCATTTCCTTCTGGTAATGCTAAGATTAGAGCTTCACAAAGCTTCTTCTTTAGTAGTTGAAAATCTATCTCTTACTTTTTTCCTTAGATATACTTCTTGTTTTTCTGGGTTAATTCAGTCAAAGACTTCGCAATCTTCGAGAAATCCTTGATAAATCTTTGATAATAGCTGGCAAGTCCTAAGAATATGCCTAATTTTTAACGGCTTCAATCTTGGCAGGGTCAATATGAAGTCCTTGACTATCAATTAAGTGTCCAAGAAATTGTACAATACAGATCCAGAAATTACATTTAGAGAACTTGGCATATAATTTTACTTTTCTAAGTAATTCTAAGATTATTCTTAAATGATCTGCGTGCTCTTCTTTGTTACGAGAGTAGATGAGAATATCATCGATGAACACTATCACAAATGTATCCAAGTATGGTTTACATACACGATTCATAAGATCCATGAATACAGCAGTTGCGTTAGTTTAACACCCCCAAATTTACATGCAGCGGAACCAACAATTCGGGTGTTAGATAATAGTACAATAGTCATAAGATATAAAGAACGACTCAATGAGACGTTTTAAAAACAAACAACCATTCCATTCCATTATTATCAGAATTCAAAAGCGTAGTCCCAAGAGATGGTTACCATACATAAAACAAGTTTGATTTTAACAAACTAAATTAAGTTTTTGTTAAGGAATGGATTTTTAAAGTAATGCACAAAATGTTAGCGCGAATCCTCCTCTTTATTGCCTCTAAGTCTCCAGACTTCAATTACCTGAGATGAAACATGCTAAAAAGTGAACACGAGGTTGAGTGAATTCATAGGTTATATATGTAATAAATAGTAGAAAGAGGGTTGAACACAAGCATTATAATATTCATAAGCATCATATAGACATGTTGATCAGACAAGCTAGTAACCAACAGTTGCATTGAGCTCGCGACACCGATCCCATTAACTAATTCCATAAACAAATAATAATAATACAAGACTGCCCCCAGGCTAGGTATTTCGTCAAATACCTACTGAAATATCCATACAATATGTTCGTACATTGGGAGTGCTCACTTTCCGATTCAAACTTCCCAAAAACCAAACCGGGTTGTCAAGCCCATAGCGCTATTAATTGTATGAGCGGATACCCATCATAGGTAGTTGACGGCTCATGATTGGGGTCTTATGACGAAATCTACTCAAGAAACAACATATATTCACATACGGGTCCAAGCATACAAGAAGAAAACTACTTATGTTCGTTTTATAAAAACTAGCATGCATCTCCCTCGCGGGGTTTAAGAAAAATACTTGAAAAGCTAGGCTATGAACTCACTGTATGTCAAATAAGCAATGAGGATCAAATAGATCGGCGATAAACGAACTTGGTCGTCGGCACGTAATCACCCGGAACCTATACAACATGTATGGGTTTTTAGGATTACTATGTCGGTAAAAATTAATAATGACGACAAAATAGACAAGTATGTATATGTAGGTATGATGATCAAGTTATAATTGGGTAAGTTAAATCACACTTAAGTTTTCTAAGTAAAAAGTATGTCACTTTTACTAGTTTTATTAATTGCTAGATTTTACTAGTTTTAACCTAATTGGTCTAAAAAGCCTAATAGGCCCAATTATACGTCCATTAAGTAATTTGGTCTATTTTAATGGTCCATGACCAGGCCTTAGTCCAAATATTAGGCCCAAGTGGGTTGGGTCCAATGCTAAGCCCAATAAGTCTTATAGTTATAATTAATGTATTTGGGTCTAGTGGCCCATTAAAGTCATTATGGCTGATTTTAATTATTGTATAACTGTATGAAATTTTCCGTTTTCGGGTTGATATAAGTTTAAGGACAGTAGTTTCAGTAATAAAACAACTCCCAAAAGTGGTCCTACCACCTCGGGTTTAGTTGCACAAACCGCTTTACAACTTTTAGTATGAATATAACGTAAAAGTTTATAATAAGATTTATGTTTATAAAAAAAATTAAGTTTTTATCTCTTTAAACCTAAATAATGTCTTATAAGTATTTACATTTCCTAGATTCATAATTAGTTGTAACATTATAGATTATAAGTTATTCTATACTTTTATTTTGAGTGTACATATACTATTAAAGTTATTTCTTTATACAAAAGTCAATTTAGCATTTTTGCTGAAAACTTACTTTACCATTTTTGACTCCATTTTCAAACATAATGAATTTGATGACTATCCAATTGGTCCATAAACTACATAAGTTTTTATCTACATCACATAGTTATAGTTTTTACTCAACTCAGGTGCAAGTATACTTTATACGTTCCTGTCCAGCAAGGTCAGAATTGACTCCAAATGTTGCTACTATCTCAAAAAACAATGTCCACAACTTAGATAATTCAAATTAGTTGTTTTCATACCCAAAAAAGGTCCAAACTTTCTGTTTTACTTCTGCCCTAATTTTATTTTTCTAGTGATTTCCACCATGTTTTAAGCTAGGTTTATCCATTTTTAACCTAATCTAGTACACACAAAACCCCAATAACTCTTGATCATCATATTCATCATATTTACAATTACATTTATAAATGAAATACAAGAAAATACAAGAATAACAAAAATAAGTAAAGATTTATACCCACAAAAATGATGTAAAGTGATGATATAACCCAAAACCCAAATGACTCCTTACACCAAGTCTTGAATCTTTACCAAATGTTTTTGACACCACTTTATTATGACCCAAATGACTCCATAAAATCTTCAATTACTCCATCCCAAGATATATTAAACTTCCCTGAAAAACCCTTTAATCACTTCAAAAGTATAGGAAACCATACTAGGAAAATCATATTCCACTAGTAGGTATTATTTGATTAGTAAAAATTTGATGGAAATGGTGTTATGGTGGTGATAAATTCGGCAAAAAGGAGAGATAATTTTGGCAGCAACAAAGGACCAAAAGGAAGAAGAGAGAGTTTTGAAACTATGTGAAAATGATGAGATGTGCGTGTATGGAAAAATGAGGAAATGATGATGGTTTATAAAAAGTTGTAAAAGGTTTGTGTGTGCACTTGTATAACCGGCCTAGGGCCTTGGTGTGTGTGAAAAAATATGTATATATATTTTTTATTTTTAGTTATAAGTATTTAATAAAGTATAGTGTAAGTGTAGGTTAAATAAAGGTAATGTTTAAGGTAAAACGCGAAACACAATGGAAAATGAAGATGGTGTAATTTATAATCATCGGGGAATATTATGAGATTATTAAACCACTTAAGGCACGAAGACGGAATAGATTTCTAAACACGGCTCAAAAAAAGCTAAGTACGGGAAATTCTTACTAAATCGGGTAAACGTAAAATTAATGACTTTGTTTAAAAATGAAAATAGAAATAAAGTTTGGAATAAATACCGACCTTAAATACGGAATGTTACATCCTCCCCTCCTTAAGGGAGCGCCGTCCCGATGCTCGATTATCGCCACGCCCTCGCTTCTTGCTCGAAAATAGATGCGGATACTTCTTCCTAAAAAAGTCTTCTCTTTCCCTTGTAAATTTTGGACCTCTCCGTGAGTTCCAACGAACCTTAACAATAGGAATTTTGCTCTGCTTCAATTGCTTTACTTCACGGTCCATAATTTCCATAGGTTCTTCGATGAAGTGCAATTTATCATCCAGTTGGATTTCTTCAAGTGGAATTACCAAGTTCTCGTCCGCGAGACACTTCTTGAGATTAGAAACATGAAACGTATTATGAATGCCACGAAGTTTTTCCGATAACTCTACTCGATAGGCCACAGGACCAATTCTTTCAATAATCTTGAACGGTCCCACATAACGTGGACTCAACTTTCCCCGTTTACCAAAACGAATTACGCCCTTCCAAGGCGAAACCTTGAACATAACCATATCACCCACATTAAACTCCATCGGCTTTCTTCTCACATCAGCATAACTCTTTTGTCTGCTTCTTGCGGTGAGCAAACGGTTCTTAATTTGAATGATCTTTTCCGTGGTCTCACGAATTAAATCAGGCCCTGTTAGTTGGCTATCCCCAACTTCATTCCAACAAACGGGCGTTCTGCACTTTCTCCCGTAAAGTGTTTCAAACGGTGCCGCCTTGATGCTAGCATGGTAACTGTTATTATAAGAGAACTCGACCAGACGCAAGTGTCGATCCCAGATTCCACCAAAATCAATTACGCAGGCACGCAACATATCTTCCAGGGTCTGAATTGTTCTCTCGCTTTGACCATCTGTTTTCGGGTGGTATGCCGTACTCATATTTAAGTTTGTCCCTAAAGCATTTTGAAGGGACCTCCAAAACCCAAATGCGAATCGGCTATCGCGGTCTGAAATGATCAACAACGGTACACCATGCCTACAAACAACTTCCTTCAGATACTGCCGGGTGAGTTTTTCCATACTAGCAGTCTTCTTCATCGGCAAAAAGTGAGCTGATTTAGTCAATCGATCGACAATTACCCAAATAGAATCATAACCACTAGATGTTCTCGGAAGGCCGGTAACAAAATCCATAGTAATACGTTCCCACTTCCATTCAGGAATTTTAGGTTGCTGCAGAAGTCCAGACGGTCGCTGATGCTCGGCTTTGACTTTGGCGCACGTAAGGTATTTACTAACATATGTAGCAATGTCGGATTTCATATTCGGCCACGAATATAACTTCTTCAGGTCTTGATACATTTTGTCGGAACCCGGATGAATAGAATATTTCGACTTATGAGACTCGTGCATAATCAAGTCTCGTAGTCCGCCAAACAACGGCAACCACATACGATTTTCAAAATATCGAATCCCGTCGGAGTGAATCTCAAAGATAGGCTTCAACAGTCGGCCCAGATTTTCCGCTTTAACATTTTCTTGTTTCACGGCTTCTAATTGGGCCTTGAGTATCCTTTCAGACAGATCGGTGTAGGTAGACATCACCAAAGATCGAACCCTCAAGGGCTTCTCTCGAACTTTCCTGCTAAGAGCATCGGCTACCACATTGGCCTTGCCGGGATGGTAACGAATTTCGCAATCATAATCACTTAATAGCTCAATCCATCGCCGTTGCCTCATATTTAGCTCTTTTTGATCCAAAATGTATTGTAAGCTCTTATGATCGGTGTACACAACACACTTTGTACCATAGAGGTAATGTCTCCAGAGTCTAAGAGCAAAAACCACAGCACCCAATTCAAGATCATGAGTAGTGTAGTTTTCTTCATGAGTTTTCAATTGCCGGGAAGCATAAGCAATCACTTTATCCCGTTGCATTAGTACCGCACCATAACCCTTGAGTGATGCATCGCAATAAACGACGAAATCATCAGGACCTTCGGGCAAAGCTAAAATTGGAGCAGTACATAGATCTTGCTTAAGCTTTTGGAATGCTTCATCCTCATCCGCACCCCACTCGAATCTCTTATTCTTTTGAGTAAGTTTGGTAAGCGGCTTGGCAATCAAAGAAAATCCCTCGATGAATCTTCTATAATAGCCGGCTAATCCCATAAATTGTCTTACTTCAGTTGGCGACTTCGGAACAGGCCAATTTTTGACAGCTTCAATTTTTGCGGGATCAACATGGACGCCTTCCCTATTAATAACATGGCCAAGGAATTGAACAGACTCCAACCAAAAATCACATTTCGAGAATTTGGCGTACAACTTCTCTTTCTTGAGCAGGTCCAAAATGATCTTTAGATGCTCACTATGTTCTCCCTTGGTCTTGGAGTAGATGAGAATGTCATCGATGAATACGATCACAAACTTATCAAGATATGGCTTGCAGACACGGTTCATCAAATCCATGAACACTGCTGGTGCATTGGTTAGACCAAACGGCATCACTTGGAATTCATAATGACCATACCTCGTTCGAAAAGCGGTGATGGGAATGTCCTCTTCTCGAACGCGAAGTTGATGATACCCCGAACGTAGATCAATTTTCGAATATACACTTGAACCTTGAAGTTGATCGAATAAATCGTCAATTCTCGGGAGAGGATAACGGTTTTTGACCGTCAACTTATTCAGTTCACGATAATCGATACACATACGAAATGACCCATCCTTTTTCTTTACGAACAATACCGGAGCTCCCCAAGGTGACGAGCTCGGGCGAATAAATCCTTTTTCCAACAATTCTTTCAATTGCTCAGACAATTCCTTCATTTCTGACGGGGCTAAACGATAAGGTGCACGGGCGACAGGAGCAGCACCCGGCACGAGATCAATCTTGAATTCAACTTGTCGAGATGGGGGAAGTCCCGGCAAGTCATCAGGGAATACTTCAGGAAAATCATGAATTACCGGTACATCTTCGAGATGTTTCTCTGATTTCTCCTTCTCGGTAACGTGAGCTAAGAATAGATGACATCCTCTTTCGATGTATTTTCTTGCCTTAATACAGGATATCACTTTTAATCGGGAAGAATTTCTATCACCCTTAACCACTAACGTTCGATTCTTAATCGGAATGTGCACCTCCTTTTTACCACAGATGATGACGGCATCATAATCAGCTAACCAATCCATGCCAATTATGACATCAAAAGCACCAAGTTCTATAGGCATTAGATCGATTTTAAATAGATGGTTGACTAGATTTAATGTGCACCCCTTTAATACGGTATTTGTACTGGCGATCCTTCCATCAGCTAACTCGACCTCATAACTAGCACTTATTCTTTCCGGTTCGTTGTCAATTAAATGAATAAGACTAGCATTTATGAAACTCTTGTCCGACCCCGAATCAAACAACATGCTAAAATAACGATTATTGAGCAGAAACGTACCAGTCACCACATTTGGGCCTTGAGCTTGATCAACATCTTTTACGGCATAAACATGGCCACTTGCATTCCTTCCCTCCTGCTTCTTCTTCTCTGGACACAATTCACTGTTGGCAAGGTGATTCGGGTCCCCACACTTGTAACAAACCCTAATCGGCTCAGTATTAGCACCAGTGGCTACTCCTTTACCACGACAATCCCTAGCAATATGTCCCCTTTTTCCACATTTATTGCATTTCATCGGGCAATTTCCAAAATGGAACATGTTACACCTATTGCACTTCGGGGCGTGCCCTCCTTGGTTCACATTTTCACCTTGAGCTTGAGTCATGGCCCTAGCACCTCCATTCCTTCGGTTATTGTTTTGATTGTGACGGTGGTTGTCACGGTTGTCTCCCCGGTTGTTACCGCGATTGCCTTGATTATTCCCTTGATTTCCACTTTCCCATTTTCTCTTGTTTTGCTCAGCATTCTTTTCCTTCCATCCTTGAACTTTCTGCTCCATAAGACCATGCGCCATCCTTATAGCTTCATTTAGGGTAGTTGGCTTAGAAGAATAGGTCTCACCCTGAATGTATGATGGCAACCCCTTGATATATTGACTGATCTTCTTTTTGATAGATGGAACAACCTCAGGACATAGTAAAACCAATTCGTTGAATCGGTTGGTGTAAGCAACTATGTCGTGGTCCCTTAACCTTAAGTGTCTCAATTCATCTTCCATCCTTGATATTTCTTCTTCAGGACAGAATTCTTCCAACATCATCTTCTTCATATCGTCCCATGATTTCCCGTTTGCCTCTACTAAACCGAGGGTAGCAACTTGAGTGTTCCACCAGGTTAATGCTCTACCCTGAAGGGTAGCAGCAGCAAACTTGACTTTGTTCCTTTCAGCGCATTCGCTGATCCCAAAAGTACTTTCCATCTTCTCAAACCAACGGCAAAGTTCGATAGCCCCTTCCTTACCATGAAATTGGGTAGGACCACATTTCATAAAACTCGAGAAAGTACAGTCCCTGGCCTGTTGAGCTCTTTCAGGACCTCCTGCATTGCCTGCACCTTCCACGTTGCCAGGTCCCCCAGCACCTGTCGTGTTCCTGGCGGCACGATCAGTGGCAAGAGCTTTCGCCACTTCGTCGGCAACTAGCTTGGCAATAGCAGCTTGCGTCATTTGTTTAGGAGCCATGATTCTATCACAACACAGGAAAAGAAAAGTGTAAGTACTCATACCATTGGTATAATTATAACTTACAGGAATAATAAAATTGTCGTATGAGCAATAATCAAGGAAGCGAACAATTGGATAATCATATAAGCAACCATAACACATCAATTAAAGATCAAGGTAGTCATCTTCATTAAGCACCCGAAATTAGTACAATGCTGTAGTGTTTTACAAAACGTGACCTAATCATGACTTAGGTCATTACAAGCACTAGTACTATGTCAACTAACCGACAGGCCGGTTTAGTGACTACATGATCCAATAAGAAGAACTACTAATATTACTAAGCTACCCTAGGAGTCATCCTACCTAAATCGAAATAGGACTGCGGTGTTTACATAGAGAACAAAATACACCTGGCAGCACAAGGCCACTAACTGGCACTAGCAGTTTAGTGTACTATACAAAAGATCCTAGACCAACAAAGTAAAAAGGAAGAAAAATGACTATTGGGCCCTCGGAGGCGGTCCGCAGGATGTCTATGCTCAAAACAGTGAGGCGACTCCTCCATCCACAGCAGTGATCTGCTTCACGGTACCCTCGCGACTGTGCATCTCAGCCACTGTAGTCTGCCACTGCTGGTTCTTCGAACATGGATTAATGTAGAGCTGTCTGCATTGGGTCTGCACCTGTCTCCTCTCCAAGCAGGTCACATATAGGGTGGAGTCTAACCAATGCTCCATACTCCTCACCCACCCATCATCGCATCATCGCTCATTTTGCCTCTATATCAAATTATCCATCTCTCTTTTATAGTCATCAATCACCTGAGGATGAGTTGCGTTAGCCGTAGAGGACCTCATACTCGTAGTGATCGGGTTAGGAGCATCACAACTCACTAACATCTCATCGTCTCTGTATCCTCTCTGTCAGACTCCGAGTTCCCTCGCCTCATCCATCTCTCCTAGTGGTACATCCTACTCTATCCATCCATTATTATTGTTGTTGTTTGCAAAGTGTGCATGGCCTGGATTCAGTACAAACTCAATGTTGAAGTTTGGCACGAGAGCATTCGCGTCGTCATTTGGAAATAGGTTCGCCATGATAATCTGCGAATACGAGGGATACGTATAAGGTCCCTATATTTAATAAAATTTATGCAAAGTACGAATGTATGCAAAATATATGAATATATGCGAATATGAATGTATGCAATATGTTAGATATGAGACTTTCAAGGTATGATAAAAACTTTAATATGTAAAGTTTCATAATAAATATATATCTCGACATATATATCATAGTATTTATTAATAAATACTTAGTGATAATACACCCGCAATATATAGTGCTAGAAACGTAATTGCAAGAACGACTTGGCCGGCATCATGAGGAATTTGCGCGCTAGTTTTTTTTTTTTTTAAATAAAGTTATAGTTTAGGTTTTGAAAACAACCTAGTTCTCTATAACCTGTGGCTCTTGATACCAATCTTTAACACCCTCAAATTTACACTGGGCCTAAGCAGCGAAACCAACAAATTTGGTGTTAAATAGATAGTACAATAGTCGCAAGAATTAAAGAAAGACTCAAGAGAATTTTTAATTCAAACAAACATTCCATTGCATTCATTCAGAGTTTCAATGCGTAGTCCCCAAAGTGATCGTCTACCATACATATTTAAAACAAGTTTGAATTTAACAATCTAAGTAAGGTTTTGTTAAGGAAATGGATTTTCTAAAGTAATGCACAAAATGTTAGCGCTAAATACTCCTTTTTTTTGCTCCAAGTATCGTACTTTAATTACCTGAGAATGAAACATGGCTAAAAAGGAACACGAGGTTGAGTGAATTTATAATGTTTTATAAATTATAACAGTTGAAATAGGGTTGAAACAAATGCATTATAATATTCATAAACATCATTAGACTTGTGATCAGACAAGTTTAACAATAGTTGCATTAGCTCGTGACACCGTGATCCATTGACTAATTTCCATAAACAAAATAATAATAATACAATACTTTCCCACAGAGTTAGGTATTTCATCAGCATACCTACTCAAATCCTCCATTACAATATGTCCGTACATTGGGAGTGCTCACTTTCCGGGATTCAAATTCCCAAAATTCGAAACGGGTTGTCATGGCCCATAGTGTTATCTATTTGTTTGAGCGGCTTACCAATCATAGGTAGTTGACAGTCTCACAATTGGGGTCTTATGACAGGAAAGCTACTCTAGCAACATACAATATATTCACTACGAGTCAAGCTAGGAGAAAAAAAAACCTACTTGTGTTCGTTTTATTAAAAACTCAGCATGCATCTCCATCGCTGGGTTTAAGAAAAATACTTTAAAAGAGAGGACTATGAAATCAATGTAAGTCACAAATAGCGTTTGAGGATCGAGAATCGAGTATATTGATCGAGTGTGATCACACATTAATCAACGACTAACATATAGGAGTTGACGCGATTAGTAGGTAGATAGTAACATTTCGTAAAATTTAAACATGTGATAATGTGATGTGGTTTACGAGATAAAGAGGCATTCCACTAGAACTTTCCCAAGTCCTTTTTAACCCTAAAATGACTTGTGACCTGGTATTATAGGCAAATGAACATCTACTAAGTTTCAGCTTTTAATTTTTATTTTATCACGGTATACGATACGTTTTTACATTTTTGACTAGACGTAAAAACTTAGTTTCTGATTTTAACTCGACTTCATGGACTCATATCTCCTAGCTCACAAATGTTCTATATGTGAGGCTTTCACTCCTAGAAATCTATTTGAGTCTAGTTTCCAAAAATGCCAGTCTCATAATCTACAAAGTTTCGTAACTATGTGAAAAGACTATTTTACCCCTGATTATCCAAAACAGAAAGTTTCCACAAAAATTTTCCCTTTACTTAAAATGGCCTATAAATCCCTAACCATGATTGCAATGAAGGTGAGGTCCAAAGGCTAAGGATTACTTAAGATGCTCTACCAAATGACCAATCTTTAATACACTAATATTTTTATGCAAAAATTGATTTAACTCATTTTCTAATCATAGGTCCAGATTTGACCTATTTTCTTGTTTTGACCATAACTCTCTCATCCCAAAGAGTTGGTTGAGTATCCAACTATGATATGATGCTAAGACATGTATCTTTCCAGTCATGTAATTTAATCATAGGATCCAAGCCAAAATATTTTTGCTATAACCCGTGTTTGCTACTGTTTAAAAGAAAGATTAGGGCTTACAAAAAGAGAGATTTAGGCTAGTGAATTAACCAAGAACACCCTTTCTTGTGTTGGCTGAAATCGAACCAAAGAAACCCAAGATAACCAAGCTTATAAACTTCCTAAATATCACCAAGAATCTCCCTAAGAAAACCCCAATCAAAAAGCTTCAAGAAAACTCAAGAAAACAAGCCCTAAACTCCTTCAAATCTTCATGAAATTGCACCAAACTTTACAAGAGACTTATGGATGGTGTTAAGAGGATAAAAATGAGTAAGAAAATTTTGTGTGATGGTGGTGGTGGTGTGGCTAATTTCGGCAGAATTGGGGACCAAAAGGAAGAGAGAAAAGTTTTTGAGATTTAGAGAAGTGAAGGGTTGCATGTATGGGAAAGAGAAGTGTATAATTGTGTTTTATGGAGAAGTGGGAAGTGGTTGTGTGTGGGTTTGGGTAAACCCGCCTAGGGCCTTGTTTTATAAAAAAAATATTTTTTTTTATATTTTTAGTTTATATGTTTTATTAAAGTGTAGGGTAAAGTATAATTAAGAAAAGGTAAAGTTTAAGGTAAAAACGCGAGTTTTAGCAAGAAATTTTTGTAAACGCGAAACACAATGGAAAATGAAAATGAGGAAAATTATAATCATCGGAGGATATTATAAGATTAATAAATCACTTAAGATGCGAAGACGGAATAGATTTCTAATTACGGCTTACGCAAAGCAAACAAACAAGAAAATCTTACTAAATCGGGTAAACGTAAAATTAATAACTCGCCTAAAAATGAAAATAGAAATAAAGCTCGGAGTAAGTAGTGACCTTAAATACGGAATGTTACAGATCGGATCGACAATTACCAGTTAGTAAATCGTTTCCCTGAAGATCTCTCACAAAACAAGTGGATTTCCTGAAAGCAAC
>BQNB010072887.1:0-10535 GCA_026074375.1 Tanacetum coccineum
CTCTTCTACCAGTACTAACAAGTGTACTGGCAGAACTAACTATATATTACTAATAGAATTAGTCTAGAATATTTAATTCCCAACACACCTTCTATAACTAGAGGTGTTGTTTCAGTTCACCGTTTGGTAGAAAATGAATTTGTCCAGCATTTTATAGATTTTGGTATTTCAGTTTCTAAGAACAATGTTCATTATTTTAATGCTATTCCCAGTAATGGTATTTATGAAATTGATATGCATGATCTTGTATCAAATAATAATTCTATTTAAAATGTTAGCACTAAAAGAGCCAAACATAATTTGGACTCTACTTATCTATGGCACTTAGTCGTCTTGACCTCAATAAGTAAGACGTATTGAAAGGCTGCAAACATGAAGGGCTTTTTAAAATCAACAATTATGAGTCCATTTGATCATCCGTATTTGTTTATATTCTGGCAATATGGAACTAGGAAAATCATTTCCCACATAGTCCCGGAAAAGCATCTAGATCTTCTTGGATTAATACACACAAGATGTATGTGGATCCACTTAGACATGTGTCAAGACAAGGTGCTAGCTACTTCATTACATTCACAGATGATTATAGTCGTTATGGTTATGTTTATCTTCTTAAACATAAACATGAGGTCTTTGAAACATTCAAGGTGTTTAAAAATGGAGTATCAACTCGGGAAGACAATCAAGGATCTTCGATCAGATCAAGGTGGCGAATACATAAGCCAAGAGTTTAAAGATTATCTTAAAGCTTGTGGAATTGTCCAGCAGCTTACTCCTCCTTACATACCACAACACAATGGGGTATCCGAAAGGAGAAATCATACTTTGTTAGACATGGTTTGATCTACGATGAATCTTACTACTATGCCGTTATCCTTTTGGGATTATGCTCTAGAGTCTGCAATACGCATTCTCAATATGGTTCCAACCAAGAAGGTTGATAAGACTCCATATGAACTATGGTATGAAAAAGTTCCTAATCTGTCTTACTTAAAGGTCTGGGGATGTGAGGCGCTTGTGAAGCGGGATACGCCTGACAAACTCCAACAAAGAATCATGTAAATGTGTATCTTTAATAGGATACCCAAAAGGAAACAATGGGTTACTATTTCTACTTCCCACCTGAAAATAAAATAGGTGTTGCGAGGTATGCTGAGTTCTTTGAGAAAAATCTAGGGCCATAGATCTTGAAGAAATTCAAGATGAAGATACATCACCTTCTGAAATCACTAGCGAAATTCCTATGGAGGTTGGAGGTTTTGAACCACCTCAAGAGGAAGAGATTTCGATTCGTAGGTCTGAAAGGACACGTCGAGCTCCAAATCGTTTATGTCTAAATGTAGAGGAGGAGTATAGATTAGGGGATCTTAATGAACCCACTAGCTATAAATCCGCGATATTAGATTCTGAATATAATAAGTGGATCGATGCCATGAATGCGGAAATATAATCCATGATGGACAATATGGTATGGGTCCTGGTCGATCTTCATCCTGGCTGTAAGACTGTTGGGAGTAAGTAGATTTTTAAGAAAAAGACTGACATGGATGGTATTATACACACCTATAAAGCTCGTCTTGTAGCAAAGGGTTATACTCAACTCTAAGGGGTTGATTATGAAGAAACGTTCTCACCCATACTATGATTATGAGATATGGAAAATGGATATAAAAACAGCCTTTTTAAATGGTTATCTTGATGAAGACATTTATATGGTGCAACCTGAAGGTTTTGTTGATCCTAATCATCCCAGAAAAGTATGCAAGATCCATTTATGGTCTTAAGCAAGCATCAAGAAGGTGGAATAAAAGATTTTATGAGGAAATCAAAAGGTTTGGATTTGCTCAAAATCTTGATGAGTCATGTGTATATCAAAAGGATTGTGGGAGTAATGTTACATTCCTCATCTTATATGTTGATGACATAATCATCATGGGAAATCACATTCCAAGTTTACAAAGTGTAAAAGATTATCTTGGAAAGTGTTTTGCTATGAAGGATTTGGGGGAAGCAGCATTTATTCTCAGAATCAAATTCTACAAAGATAGGTCAAAGCGATTGATTGGACTTGGTCAAAATGCTTACATGGATAAGATCTTAAAGAGATATAGAATGGATAATTCCAAACGTGGTCCTATACTCATGCAAGAAAGACTTGACTTGAACAAAACACAAGGTGCTTCAACACCTGAAGAGGTAAAGCGCATGCAAAATGTACCTTATGCTTCGGCTGTGGGTTCCATTATGTATGATGTAAGATGAACTAGACCTGATGTTGCGTTCGCGTAAAATATTACCAGATGGTTTCAACAGAATCCTGGTGAATGTCACTGGGCTACTGTGAAAAATATTCTTAAGTATTTAAGAAATACTAAAGATATGTTCTTGGTTTATGGTGGAAATCTAGAAGCTAAACTTCGAGTTGATTGCTATTGCAATGCTGGATTTGAGACCGATATAGATGATATGAAATCTTTGACAGGATACGTTTCATTTTAAACGAAAGCGCAGTAGACTAGAAAAACTCCAAGTAAAGTACTACTGCAAAGCCAACTACATAAGCTGAATTACATAGCTGCTTCAGAAGCAGAGATGGAAGCTGTTTGGATTAGGAAGTTTATTTCAGGGCTTGGTATAGTACCAACAATAAACGAACCAATTAAGATGTTTTGCGACAATTCAGCCGCACTTCTTCTCGCCAACGAAATGGGGGTTCAGATGGGCGCCAGACACTACCATAGGAGATATTATTATGTTCGTGGGTGCATTGCACTGGGCGAAATAAGATTCCTTAAAGTTCACACATATGACAATCTGGCTGATCCTTTTACGAAGGCTTTACCTAAAGGAAAGCTTACTCAATATGCTAGGAGCATGGGACTTCGTTTAGCTAGTAGTTTCATGTAGATCTGTGTTTAGTATTTGGATAAGGGATGTTTGAACAATTTATTTTATGATAATGATACTTGGTATTTTTGTTATATATATATCTTAAATTGTGTCTTATATTTACATGTTTAAATCCGTGAATAATAATAGTTATTATTCTAAATTAATCCCTTGTCGATTAACGATATAGGAATATTGTTAAATTAAGACAATTCTGAGTGATTGGTGATATTTTTGATATTAAGGATGTGTCCACCAAACTCACATGATATTCATAAGATGAATATTGGATTTCCCCAACACAAGGATATTACTTTATGGATCGTCATCATCAAGTAAACCTTGTAAGTGATTTTATTTACAAAATCCTTAGACTTGAGATGCAAGTATGTCTTGCATATGTGGATAATCTTTCTTGATCTAGTCTAAGCTATCCTGAAAAATGGATAACTAATAAGGGCTATTTCAGAAGTGATTTTGAAACATGATGACTTGGCACTTGTAGTCAATATAGAATTTGTTCCTTCAATAGTTGAAGAAGATGCCACTAGGCCCCTCGTAGAATTAATCAGATGTGTGTATGGCCGTACCAAAAAACTCATGTAGATATGTCTCATTGATTTTCAGTAATCTTAATTAGTTACATATACGAGAAACAGAATCGTTAAATAATGGAATGACATTGATCCATATTCATTTTTAACACGGTATCAGAAACAAAGGGATTGTAAATTCATAAATCATTTTGTCCGTATTTTGAGAAACCACACTCGGATGTTTCTGGGAGCATTGCCGTGTTGCTAGACGCTTACCAATGTTATTATATAATTTATACATGTCCAAGTGGGAGCTGTTGGAATATGAACAAATATAAATTATATATGTCCGGGAATTATTTGAGCCTACGGGGACGCACACGTTAATATGTAGAATGATGTTTTATATATTAAAGTAATATATAATTAGTGATTTAGTAAACAAATGATAATTACATTAGTTAGTTGTTTAAATGTTAAACTAAAAGGACTAATGTGTAAAACTGAGAAAAAGGAAGGTTCTGGTTGCCCCTTTTCCTTTGGGCCGGCCGAATACCCCCTCCATAAGGAGGTGGGATTGATTTCTTTTCCTTCAAGTTATAGAGCCCATATAAAGGGATTCAAGGGTTCATTATTGTTATGTGTTTTAATAAAATAAACCCTAAATCTCTCCTCCCTCTCTCCCTTGGTTTGTTCGACCGAAACCCACAAAGGGTTTTTGGTTTTGGCTTTTGGTTCGACCCAAAGAAACCATAAAGGTTTCCGGTTTAGTTGATTGTCAAGATATGGTGTTTGTTTGCTAAACCACTACTAGTACTAGCATATTTCATCGTTTGCTAAGAACGTATTGTGTGACGAAGTAGGGGGATTATTCTTTTGATCCTTGGTGGTTTCGCATGGTATTATACACACGCGTATATTGAATACGGTGTTATGTTTATTGCTATAAGCAGTCTAACGTTCCTTGCTAAAGGTATATATCTATCTCTTGTTAATTACATAATTCTATACGTGTTTGATCTTTCCGCTGCGTACTCGTGATATGTTTAATTGTTAATTAGATGTAAAATTCCAACAGTACCTTCTCAGGTAATAAGTTCAGGACCTTTTATATAATGTTATTGTTTGCTACTTTGCTTTGTTTTATGGCAAAGACGCAAAGTCGTGCACTACATGCATTATTATGCTAATTTTTGTTGTGCCAAACCCTTATATCTTCATACAAGGAAATGAGAATCTATTTAAAAGCACGTCATTTTGCTTGTAAAACTAAATTAGCAGTGGTGATAATGTCCCTAATTCTTTTTATAAGTCGATTACGAGAAAAACAGTAACAACAAGTAGATCTCTAGATTGAATATATACATTTTGTCATATGACTGTTGCAAAAAGATTTGCTGCCTGTCTCAGTGTGGAGAAGCAATTAGGCAGCATGTATGATGGTCTGGTCAAATGGCTAATGCGTTGGGCGCAACAGCACGGTGATTTGATATTAGATCGCTCTTGCACCCCACTAATCATTTTGTCCCCAACGTCTTGATCAGTTGATCCTTAAGATCACAAAATCCGCATTTTATCTTGAATGGTTTAAATCATAAGTATTACCTAAACGAAAACAAGTCAAATGGGTCTAACCAGTGTGTTGTATATTAGGAATAAACTATAACTAGGAATAGACTATAAGAAATGTTAGGGGTTAAGTGTACGCAAGGCAAGGATGTTTCCTATTTAATTTAGGAAAGTTTTCTACCCCCTCATCTCTATAAATAAGGATGAGGGGGATGCTAGTTATACATTCTTCTTCTTCAAATTGTAAGCTTTATTAGGTTTTTAATAAAGGGGTGTTTGAGGGTATACCATGTGCATATTCTTGTTATTCTTTGTAGTCTCTCGTGTTTGCTACTTGTGGTCGATACAACTCGCGATCTAGCGTTCCGCGATCAAACTTCGGGTTTGGTATCAAGAGCCATAGGTTAATTGTGGTCTCCGAAGATCGAGTACTAGATCGAGGTTTTGAGTCGTTTGAGGTGTCGAGGTTTGGTTTTGGTTGCCGTCGATTGTAGCAGTAGCAGCGATTGAAAGATAGAAGAAAAATCTTAAAAGTCTTTTCTTCTTTTTAGAACCCACGTGAATCATAAAAGGTGATTTGTTTGGTTTATATTTAAATCAAATGTGGAATACTTCAAAGTTTATGTAAAAAGAAGGAAAAAATAAGTATTGACTTTCTTTTCTAAAAGTTAACTTCACGTATCGTTTTTGGGGTTTAAAAAAAACAAAATAATTTAATTGAAGATTCAAAGTTGTTGTGGGTTTTTTTGTGGTTCAAGAATCGGTCGTGGTTCTCTTAGGGTTTAAGCTTACGATCGGGTTTGCTTGTTCGGAATCGAGGGTTTAGGGTTCTTCTAAATAATTTGATTTACAAGAAGCGTTTTTTAGCAACAACGGGTATATTGCACACGGCTTGTGAGGCTTGTCGGTAAAGTTGGTTAAGAAACAACTTGACAAGGTTTTTAGCAAGGTATAAGAAGAATGGCTAGTTCAATAACTAGGTTTGACATCAAAAAATTCAATGGGAAGAATGACTTCGGGTTATGGCAAATAAAGATGTGTGCTTTAATGGTACAGCATGGATGTGATGTTGCATTAGAGACATTGCCCGTGGACATGGAAGCATGTGAAAATGCTGCTTTAATGAAGAAGGCATACAGTACCTTGATTCTATGCTTGGGAGACCGTGTTTTATAGGAAGTTACCAAGGAAACAACGGCCGCAGGAATTTAGACGAAGTTTACTAGTCTATATATGACTAAGTCCTTAGCAAACAGACTGTATCTGAATAAGAAGTTGTACACGTACTATATGAGTCCAGGTACGAAAGTGGGTGATCATATAGATAAGTTTAATAAGTTGATACTTGATTTGGCAAACATTGATATCGAGATTGAGGATGAGGATCAGGCACTCATGTTACTTACGTTGTTGCCATCGTCTTATGAAAACTTTGGGGAGACATTGTTATATGGGAGGGAATCCTTGACAATGGAGGATGTTCTGGCGACTCTGAATTTAAGGGAGTTAAAGAAAAGAACTGAAGGCATAAAGGAAGAGGCTGGTGATGGGTTATATGTAAGGGGAAGGTCAGATCATTCAGGTAAAGCTCATTCTAGGGGAAGTTTGCAGTTTAAGTCAACGGGTGGAACTGGTAAACTCAAGTGATTCAGAGGGTCATCTGATGAGAGACTGTCCAAAGAAGAAGTCAAGTGGGTTCGTTAAGAAGGGTAAGCGTGATCAGGATTTTGATTCTTCTGATGATGAGGGTAACGCCTACTTTGGAGAAGCTCTGGTGGTAGTTGGGAATGATGAGATGACTGAATTGGTAATGGATTCAGGTGGGTCTTATCATATGACACATAGGATGGACTTCTTGTATGACTTTAAGGTTGTTGATGGTGGTTCAGTTCGGTTAGGTGATAACAGGACATGCACTATCAAAGGGACAGGGAAAGTGAAGATACAGTTGCATAATGGATTAAGCTTTATACTGGAAGATGTCAGGTATGTTCCAGGGTTAAGAAGAAGTTTGATTTCATTGGGTACTCTTGAAAAAGAGGGTTATACTATGAAGATGCAGATGGGTATAATCAAGGTGATGAAAGGTTGTCAGATTATGATGACTGGGATCAGGAAAAAGAACTGTGTGTATACTTTGGAAGCAAAAGTGATGACTTTTGGTGTACAAAAGCATGGAGGTTCAAAACAAGTTAGTTTTAAACAACTTGGTTCTAAACAAGTTAGGTTCAAACAACTTGGTCATAAACAAGTTGAGTTCAAACAACTTGGTCCTGGTGTTAAAACAGGAGTCCATGGAGTACAGGCCAAAAAATGTGTTTGGTTTGAGGTGGAACTGCAGGGAGCTCAAGAAGATCGTGAAACTGGGGTTTTTTAGTTTAGTAACGATGATGCTGCAGTGGCTCAAAGAAGGTTGGAAGACAAACAACTTGAAGAAAAGACAAACACGGACTGCTTGGTAAAGGAGCAGGAAAAGGTACACCTTGGTATAAAGGTGAGGGCAAACATTATGATAACCGGAGTACTTGGTCAAGAGGGTGCAGAGGGTAATGTTGCTAAAAAGAAGAAAGTGAAGGAGTCTATGAAAGCTAATCTAGGGAAATTACTAAAGTACAAGGCCTGGTTAACAAGGTTGTCCCCGATTCGAGGCTCCAGCACTGGTTGAAGATGCTAAGTATCGATTATGTTTAAGTGTTACTCCTAAGGTGGAAATTGTTATATATTAGGAATAAACTTAAACAAAGATTAAGAGGTTAAGTGTACATTGTAATTTAGATTAAGAATAGACTATAACTAGGATTAGATAAGCTTGCCTTGTAAGGCAAGGATGTTTCCTATTTGATTTAGGAAAGTTTTCTACTCCCTCATCTCTATAAATAGGAATGAGGAGGGATGCTAGTTATTCATTCTTCTTCCTTAAATTGTAAGCTTTATTAGGTTTTTAATAAAGGGGTGTTTGAGGGTATACCGTGTACATATTCTTTTCGTTCTTCGTAGTCTCTCGTGTTTGCTACTTGTGCTCGATACAACTCGCGATCTAGCATTCCGCGATCGAACTTCGGGTTTGTTGTCGTAATTGTCCAAAACAGTACTATTCCGGTGGCCATACATTACAAGATGTCCATCCAACAAAGTTGGAACCCTGAGTCTAATTGTGAGACGCTGAGACCACCTTGCCACCAGGCGACTTTAGAGATTGTTAAATGATTATTGCTAGTGTTTGAATAATCATGTAGCCTATTACAAATTTACAAGTCTCTATAAACAATCTCACTTGGATGTTTCAATGATTAATGTTTGCTAGTGTTTAAAAATGATGCGGAAATTCTTGTATGTTTTCGGTGGGCCAGCTGATCAGATCACTCGACCGGAAAAAGATTCAGCTCTGAGGTGTCAAAACCGGCCGTTAGGCATGTTGAGTGACTTGTAAATAAGTTGACAAGTCGGGTTAGTTGCTCAAGTTTACAAATTAATCACTATACTTACTTAAGTTCATGAGTTCACGGTAAAAAAAACAGACAATACACTACTGAAATTTAGTAGAATGGCGACGTACATTAGAAAGTGGCAAATTTCCGATGTTTGTAGCGAGGCATCTAGCGTCACACCCGTTGATGGACGTCGCAAGACACATTGCAAGGTATTCTCGAAGATAATGATGTCGCAATACAAGTCGCGACGCTTGATGCTATATAAAGACACATGTTAGAATATCGCAACTAAAGTCGATAAGTATGGAGCACAATATACTCTCGATAAACAATCAGGGAACATAGCTAGCACATACATGACATGGGTGTTGACCATTTTGGCTCAAAGAAAGGGAAGTTTTATGGTCTTCCATCTAGGTTTGATAGATATGTTTTTGAGCATATGGTTGACTCAATTGGCCAAAGTTCACAAAACCATGAATTGGTTTAGTTACGAAAGATGTTAGACTGCCACACGAAGCACACACACAAAGACTTGACCAAGTTGTCACATTCCAGAATTTGCTAGAAGACAACTTGAAGGCTATTCAATAAGTTACTCAAAAAGTTTTGGATTTCCTTCAACATAGACAACCAACTACATGTTTAGGTGGTGTTTGTTTTTTCAGAAATGCTTTTTAACAGCATCTTAATCTAACTCATTCAGATGCGGTCAAACATTTGGGTCATTAAGACTGTTTGTTTTTTTTAAGTCATTCAGAGACAAACAGTAAGAGGCAAGCAATGTTAAGAGCGTTTGTTTTTTTCTGATCATTAAGAGGCAGTAAGAGGCATAAACCTCTTACTGAACTAGATATGGAAAAGGTGTCTTAACACCTCGTAATGTCTTTTTTTCTTACTTTTTGCTTCTTTCTTTTTTTACTTTGTTATGATTTTTTTATTTCTTGATTTTTTTTCACCTTTGTCTTTTGTATTAAAAGTATTAAATAGAATTATTACATATGTTTGTTAGATAAGAAGTGTATAAGATGGTATGTGTCAGCTCATATTTTGTTCAAATTGAAGGGTACGGTTTCGGACTCATACATCTCAATTCTAACGCGACTCATGTAGTTAATCGTTTTAAGAAGTTCAATTCAAACTTTAAATTGATTATATTATAAAAGTTGTGTTTTTTATTTAATAAAGTTTATTTTTTGTGCGAATGCAATCATTTTATATTTAAATTGTAAAAACTATAGTTTAACACATCTAGACATTTTTACCAAATCAAACAGTTTTATTTCATTCAGATTAAGATTTCTCAACCACTTATTCAGATTCAGATGGAAATCAGATTCAGACTTTTTTACTGAATATTCAGATTCAGATGTGCGAATCAGATTCAGATTCAGAGCCTCTTAATAAACAAACAACACCTTCTAATTAATCATCATACTTGTTACTATATACTTTTCTAAGAGCAATCGGTACCATAACTTGATAACACCGCCCCCTCAGCGTCACGTCAACTTTAACTCAATAACACTAACCCAATATCAACCCAATCTCTCATTAAAATATTATTTTCTCTTTTCTCCACCTATACAATCAATACATACAACCAATCTATATTTTTTACCATTTATCAACAACCCAACCCAACATATAATATTATTTCTTTTAAATTTAATTTAATGACTTAAAATTTCATATAAAATTATATATTAAATAAAGTATTTACTTTATAAATATAACAAGGATTTTAACCCGCGCTTCACTGCGGAGCGCGGGGTTTTCCGTCTTGCGGGGTGTCTGTGTATGACGTGTAGTATGAGCGAACTATTTTCGTAAGCATTCTTACGAATGTAAGATGTCATTGTACCAAGATTTATACTTAAGAGAGCGCAAGGCTGCTACGTAATGTACTAATGTTTGCCAAATATATATATGTAACTGTCATTCATAGCAGAAAGAAATGCGAATATCAAAGACCGAATTCAGTTTAATCAAATCACAACATGATTACATAATGGATATTGCGTACAAATAGCCCCAAAAGTGAATTACTACATTAATTATGTCATTCATCTTTTAATCTCTAGCTCGTGAAGGTTCCTGACTTTTTAAC
>BQNB010072887.1:14243-32290 GCA_026074375.1 Tanacetum coccineum
TTTTGTAAACCAAAGTCTAACTTATCAAAGTCTCGAATCCCGAATCCCATGTTCCGATTTCTGATTTAAATTACTCGTTATATAAAGGCACTAAAGTCCATTTTTAGTCCAATTCTCGTCTCAAATATGTCTAATACCGCTTATAACTTTATATAAATCTCGTTTTAATATTTATTTCATATTTTAACTAGACCGCGCAAGTTCTAATATTTTCCATCACATATTATTCGTTAATCAATTAAATGAAACAATTTATATATTTTTGTGTTAACCAAACTCACTTTATTTCGGTGTCATCCCACAATCAACGCACCCGTTTCCCGTGTTACAAAACCAAACGAAACAACCCGATGCCCCGGCTGTCCCCGGCTGTTTCGCAGCCAAACACACGCACCCGACCCGGCTGATGGACAGCCAAACGCACCCTTGTGCGTGGCTGTTAAGCCAAACGCACCCTTAGGCTGTTTTGACAGCCAAACGCACCCTTGTGCGTTTCTGTCTAAACCAAACACACCCCTAGTTGTTCTCTACTAAGCCAAACGGACCCTATGGTTGTGAGACAACAACCCAACGCACCCTTTGTGCTAACAGCTAAACCAACCACGCCCTTGGTGGGATTTCTGTCACAAGCCAAACGCACCCAGTGGCTGTCGCACAACCAACCAAACAAACCCTCGGCTGCTGTCGACAGCCAACCAAACCCGACACACCTTGTTGCAAACTAAACCCGACATCCTTCTCCCCCGGCTGTCCCGGCTGTCCCCTCAGCCAACCCGACCAAAACCAACAAACAAACACCCCTTGGTGTTATAAGACAACCCAAACGCACCCTTATTCGGTGATAACCACAAGAACCAAACGCCCCTTTTGTGGGCTGTTCTTACCACAAACCAACCGCACCCTTTGCGGCTGTGGTGCCCAAACTCGACGCACCCTTTATGGTGACAGAAAAACCAACGCACCCTTTGTGCATTAATATAAACCAAACATGCCCCTCGGGCTGTTTTTGATATACCAAACGCATCCTGGTAGTGATGGGTTGCGGCCGTCAGAGAGGGGGAAGGGAAAAATGGCGCGTGGAGGAGAGTGGTAGTGAGGATCGGATAGATCCGGTCACGAGGAGCCTTTTTGGTCTTCGCCGGAAAATGCCCGCCGGAAAAGTTTTCCGGCGGCGGCGAGTGGTGGCCGGCGGCGGGGGAGCTCGCCGGAGAAGATGAGTGGGAGAGAGAGATATGTTGAGTGTGTGTGTTATATAAGAGATGGAAATGAAATAAGTGTATAAGATTTTATATATTTATAAAACTAAAGTGACAAGTTAAATAAGTTGAGGGTAAAAAGTGTAACTTTTTCATATACTTTTTGATAAAAGCGGTTCGGGACTCATTTGAGCGACTTAACGGATGATTCAAATCTCGAAACTTGCGCCATTGTTTTCCTAATCATTTTTCTGACAAAAATGAGTATTTATTTGATATTATTTCATAAATATTTTCGTAACATTTATAAAATTATTCGTTATTCATTTTGTGATCCGATTATGCCTTGTTCGGAAATAAAAATGGATTTCAACCCGAGTATTCGCGTTATCCACAACGCTTTTAATTAAAAATGATGACTAATTTATTTAATATTTTTATTAAATAAATACTGATAATTAAAAACAAATTTAATTGTTTTTGTGTGTCCGCGTTGTATATTGTTCGAATAATGTTTGCGGTGCTGTTTTAGCCCTTTTCGGCTCGTTTCCAGGTCTCGGGCAAAACTGAAAAGTTGTCAGGAATTTCGTTTTACATCAAGTTGCTTTAGAGTCCGAGTCGTGAAAACGTGATTTAGATGGTTGTTCTTATAAGTCAAGCCAGACCCTAAAAGTCAAAGATTGAAATCGTCATTCAAAATTTCGAAAATTCTCGGATGTTACAAAGGAGGTATAAGAGAAAGAAAGAGACAAAGGGAAAGAAGGTTGTCACTAGCTTGGATTTTCAAGAAGAAGTTAGTACTGTGTATGCTGAAGGAGTTAATACTGGCAGTATTAAAGTTAGTACTGTTAGTGGCAAAGTTAGTACTGTTATTGAACAAGTTAGTACTGACAGTATTAAAAAGTCCATTCCTTCCCCTGATAAAGGCCAAAGAGAAGGAAAAACTCCTATGATCATTGAAGAAGCTCCTAAGAAGACTAAGGAACAAATTCTACAGGAGGAAGCTAGTCTAGCTGAAGCTATCAGATTGGATACTTTGGAGAAAGAAGAAGAGGCTAAACAAGTACACTTGGATTCTCTCTTAGCACAAAGAATTGCAGAAGAAGAAGAATTAAATGAGCAACAAAAGCAAAGAAGAGCTCAAGTTCAATTTGAAGCTCAGCATTACACAGATGAAGATTGGGATCTAATTAGAGCAAAGATTGAAGCTAATGCAGAGTTGTCAAAGAGTGTGCTAGGAAGTGGCTTACAAGGAGAAGACTTTGCAAAGAAGATGGTTGAGCTAGTAAATCAAAGGAAGAAACACTTTGCAGAGGAAAGAGCAAGAGCTAAAAGAAATAAGCCCATGACTCAATCATAGCTGAGAACATATATGATGAATTACTTGAAGAATCAGGGGACATGGAAGCTGTCTCAGCTGAAGAATTTAAGTTTTGAAGAAGTAAAAGAAGAATTTGATAAGCTGGTGAAGCAGGTTGAATCTTTTGCACCTATAAACTTTGAAGCTACAAAAGATAGTCTGAAAAGATTTGGTGAAGAACTTCAAACAAAGACTTCAAAAAGACTAAAGAGTGATGAAGCAAAAGATGATGAGTCTACCAAGAAGACTGGAAAGAGGAGGAAACAGATAGCTAGGAAAGGATTACATTCTGACAAGACTGATGAGGATGAATCTGAAGCTAGTAAAGATGCTGATCCTATTTCAGGTACTAATATTCCTATTAATCCTGTTCCTGTGGCTATAAAACCCCCAAGTATAGCTACTTATAAGATCATCAAGCAAGGAAAGGAAGGTGTGTACCAAATTGTTAGGGAAGATGGAACTGATATAGTGTACATAAATTTTGGAGCTATGTTGAAGGACATAACTAGGGATGATCTTACTGAATTATATAGGATTGTCATGAATAGATATGGTATGAATGAACCAGATGATGAGCTTGAGAAGGTACTTTGGGAATATTTAAAGAATATGTTTGAGGAACCCCTTAGTACAGATCCTATTTGGAGTTTATTAGGTCAACAAAGAATCATAAGTTAGAGATATTATACTACCTGCAGAGTACATTGCTTAAACTTAGAGTCATCAGATATTTATATGTTGACTGAAAGAAAATATCCTTTAACTGCTGAGGTATGTAAAGCTATGCTAGATAAAAAGCTTCAAGGAGGAAAACCATATGAGGATTGCTACAAACTTTTGAAATGGATGGAGAAGCAAGCTAGCATTAAGAAGTAATGGATATGAGGAGAACAACACTTGGTGGAGGTGCTATGCACTAACACAACAAATGGTTATCAGTCCACCATGTCTAACAAACATAAGGACTGGCTAGTCCAGGAGCAAACGGCTCTTGGTAAAGACTTCTCAAATCCGTTTATGGCTGACAAATTGCCAAAAATTGTATGGTTATCAACTCACCATATCTGGTTAGTAAAGAGTTGGCTAGCCCACAAGGTTATGTCTTGTGGTAAAGGTTGTGGAAAATCTATTTATATGGTTGACAGTTTACCAAAAACTGGATGGTACTCAACTTACCAATGATTCATGTTCAAAAAATGTTGAACTGGTTATTAGTCCACTAGGGTGATGCCATGATTCCACCAAAGGATTAGCTAGCCCAAGAGCAAACGGTTACTTGGTAAAGGCATATCAAATCCGTTTATGGCTGTAATGGTTTGCCAAAAACCGTATGGTATTCAACTCACTAATGTTTCGTGTACTGAGAGTTGAAATGGTTTTCAGTCGGCCATGGACATGCACCTTTTTGGTGGCCAAAGGATTGACTACTCCAAAGTAAATGGCTAACTGGTAAAGAGACATCAAATCTATTTAAAGTTTCAATGATTCACCTCTCACAGGAGTTAACACACCTGGAAGTGATGAGAATAGTCTGAAACTATATGATTTGATTGCTGATATGAAGGGTTGCTGAAAAGTTTTTGAAGAGTTGTGGCAGCAAAGATCAAAAAGAGATAATTTGAAGAATTGCAGCTCAAGAATAATTTGAAGAGTTTTATTTTCAACATCCTCAGGAAGCTCAAATGGAAGACACTTGAAGAAACTTGAAGTTCACAAGTGAAGATCAAGTTAGGGGAGGATTGTTGGGAAATAGATTGTAAAAGACTTAATACTGGTAGTATAACAGTTAAGTCTGGTAGTATTAGTTAGTTCTGGCAGTACTAAGTTAAGTCTGGCAGTACTATGTTAAGTCTGGCAGTACTATAGTTAGTACTGGTAGAGTGGCAGTACTATAGTTAGTACTGGTCGTATTTAGTTAAGTCTGTTTATGTAACAGAATAGAGATAATAGTTATCTTAGAGATATTTTAGGAGATATCTTAGGAAATGATATGCATTATCCTTTCACACATTTTGTAAAGCCTGCTAGGGTTTTTCTTGGTGTATAAAAGGAACCCTACGGCATAGAGTTGTATATAACAAATAGAAGCATTAAAGCTTAATAGAAATCAATAGCAATATACGAAGTTAGTATTATATTGTGTTCTTCTTAGTACTTGTGTTAAGATTCCGCATTAACACTTGATATTCATAGTCAGTGTCTCTCACATAGTTGATTTGGATTTATTCAAGTTAGCTATTGTCTTGAAAAGGCTACATAGATCCAAAACAAGGACCTACAGGATTGGTAGTTAAAGCATACCTGATATGACTACCAACAAGAAACTCTACTATCTGATGGAATTCCTCACTTCCAGTTGGCTTTTGAAGAAAAGCCGCCATATTATGCTTGTCGTAGAAGTCCATATTAGCCATGTGTATATAAGTTATGAACAAAATACTAATATGAGTGCTGGGTTAAGATCGATTTAGAATGAATTTGTGTTTGGTAAAAGCAATTAAGATTTTACAGAGAGTGTATAAGGTTTTGAAAGCAGATAAACGAACGAATTGTATCTTTAGCTTAAAAGAAATCGTGTAAATAAGGTAAAGATTACAATTATCAAAATTAAGAACCTTATATGATCAGTCAGTTGCGTAAAAACCTCAACGGTAATATTCAAAGAGTTGAAAATCTATTATTGACCAAATAGTGTAAATGGTAACCCAACAGTACTAATATTAACCTGGCAGTATTAACTTTTGTCTAGCAGTACTAATATTTTTGCCCATCATTATAACACCCTGTGTTTTCAAGTCATTGACGACGTCAATAAATCTACTATTCATTTTTAGTATCGTACGCGTTTGCTTGCGATTTCATGAATTAAGTTTAAATCGCGTAAGCTAAAAATTAGCGTTCAATGTAAACGGGCACCAAACAATTAATTGTTTACATCAAGCAAGGGTTAAGTAATTATTTTGAGAATAATTATTAACTTTGTTCATTTTATTTTTATCGGATACGTAAAGTGTAAACGTTTCACGATAAATTACGTTTAGGCATACCCGGAACTACCAAAACTTTTCTACGCTTCAACAAATACCCACTTTTATACCCAATACATAAAATTAACTCAAATATATCATATATCTCTTGCCATAACCGAATTCATGGCTAAATATTCAAAGAAATATCATATTTGGTCAAGGTTGATCTTTATACATCCTATCACCTTAAATGAAGCCATACCTCCTATGCTTCCCATACCATTGACCAACTTTTTCCCTAAATCACTCATCTTGTCTCTTGAATACTATTGCAAACTTTTGAGTATCTAGCTCATATATGATGCAAGTAATCTCATAGATATCACATACATACACATAACACTTAGTGAAAAGATAAAAATCTCTCCCTTTTACTCTATGATAAGCCACGGCCCAAAGCACCCCATATAATAAATCCATACCTTGATTTTCTATCACCATACTAGTGTTTGTACATCATACTAAAGGTATTCTAAGAAGTATTGAAGGTTGGGATGACCATTTGCAAGGTTTAAGGAAGATAATCCAAGTTTAGGGTTTTGGAAAAGATTAAGGTTTTCAAGGGTTATAAGCTTTGGATTTCAATCTAAACAAGGGTTTAGATTACTTTTTCATCATCATCATACACCATAAGGTCATCTATAACCCTTTATGTTCTTTCAATATTTGTTTTATGCATATGTTAGTTCTATTGTAGCTTGAATCACCATGTAGGATTTTTTTAACATGTAAATGGAGTTTTTACTTGTAATGATCATTTTGCACACTATTATATATGTTGAGATATTGCTAATATCATGTTAAAAGGGATGAGAAAGTATTGTACCATATTAAGTTGGTGTAAAAATGATTAACTACAAAAGTAGTAAGGTATAAAAGCAAGGTTAAAAATGGATTCAACAAGGTCACTCAAAGATTCTGTCCAAAATTCGTATATATAACACATTATTTTATATTTTTATAAAGTAGTATGATTCACGACGATTCCGAAAAGGTAAGAAACTTGTCAAACGGATTTATAACGAAAAAGTTAGAGCGAAAACGAGGTATATATTCGAGGTATAAAAATTCAGCATTTGTTAAGTTAGTGGTTTCTGTCAGGATTTTAAGATGGTAATTTTGGCACTTTCTAGTCCGTTTCGGCCTTCGGCCGAAACATGAAAGTCGTTCGGAAGGTCGTTTTACTTCTCCGCGAGGTTCTTTAAGTCTAAAAGCAAGTGATAACGGGTCGTAAGGAGGGGGCAAAATCTGGCTTTTTGGTAATTAATACACTGCAACAGATCTGATGCGAGTGCTTTTTTGCTCATTTTGGTCGAGTTTCGGGTCTCGGACAGAACTGGAAAGTTGTTCAAAATATCGCTTCGCATAAATTCTTTTTAGAACCCGAGTCATGAAAATTTGATTTAGTGGGTCATTATAGTCGGGTTAGACTTAGAAAATAAACTAATATACTACCAGTAGTAATAACACTACCAGGAGTAACTAATATACTACCAGTAGTAATAACTATAACTACCAGGAGTAACTACAACACTACCAGGAGTAACTAATACCCTACCAGAAATAACTATAATTACATTATTCAGATATTTATAAATGTTTTACAATTATAAATATGTTTTCACTCAAACAATTAGATGGTGATTAGCTAAATAGACTTATGCATGGTAGAGATTACTCAATGTGATTAGTACTTATACGACCTATGATAATTTAGGTTGCATTCGATCTTTTACGTGACGCTTTATCTGCGATATTTGGATTATCAGAACTCAAGGTGAGTTCATAGCCCCACATTTTTACGATTTCAATGATTTATAACTATGGGATGGAAACATGCTTTGTTTTATAAATTGGACGCAAGTATTGATTACATGTTTGCCTAAGTAGCGATAACCCAAGTTGAGCCCCTTATCATGAACTGTCAATTGCATAGATGTAGTTGGGAATTACACTATGTGAGCGCGAATGTTATTTAATAGATCTATTTGGGGAAACGACCTCCCCGTTCGGGTGACTAGCTATCACCGAGAACGAACGTATAGCATGTCGAATTTGGGATGTTTTCGGGTTGAACATCTAATCGGGCAGAAATTGCAATACATTATTATTGCAAGAAAGATCGTCGAGCTTCAGTGTCATGAGCTTAGGAAAATGTAATCTGGTTTTGTGATGTCTGCATGTGTTGCATTATCACGGGAAAAGTCTTGCGGTCCTGCATATTATGATTTATCAAACCTATGAATTCACCAACATTATTGTTGACGTTTTAAAGCAATGTTTTTCAGGAGATCAGTAAGCATAAGGTGCCAAGGATACATTGGTGATTTTGTTTTGGGAAGTCATGCTAAAGATATGGTTGTTTTATGTTGTAAACCAGTATCTTTGTAATAATAATCAGGAACAAGTTAAAGCTTCGGGCTATTTGTATCAAATATTTGTTAAATCCAATGTATCAGTTTTAAAACGACTTTTTGGTCGTTCTATATATATCTTGTGTTATTGATCTATGAAGTAACACGCCCCGGACCCTTATTCCGCTGCGACCCAATTTGGGGGTGTTACAGATTGGTATCAAGAGCCAAGGTTATAGAGAACCAGGTCAAATATTTTTGCTGGACTATAACCGTTTTCAAACATTGCATTCATACAAAGGGGTTTTTACGGGACACACACACTAGTTGTTTGCATTAGTTAGTTCTACTAGATGCTTACATGATGCATATACGTGTTCATATTATAGTACGTACGTTACTATAAGGGTATATTGTATTTATACAAAGATGAGTTTGCATTCTTGCGCACAACTCTACAATTATTTATATAAGGATTATTTATATAAATAGGGGAATATAAAAATTATATACATCGAAAAAATTATTTTTTTTAATTTTTATAAAATAAAAATTTTATACTTCGAAATTTTTTATAAAATTTTACACTTCGAAGTTTTCTAAAATTTTACACTTCGAAAATTTTCTAAAATTTTACACTTCGAAGTTTTATAAAAACTTTATACTTCGAAAAAAAAATTAAGTTTTTATAAAATAAAAATTATATACTTCGAAAAATTTTATAAAAAATTTATACTTCGAAAAATTTTAAAAAGTATTCTTCGGAAAATTTTATAAAAATCTTATAAAATTTTATAAAAATTTTATAAAAACTTTATAAAATTTTTATAAAATTTTATACTTAGAAAAAAATAATTTTTTTAAAATTTTTTATAAAATAAAAATTTTATAGTTCGAAAAATTTTAAAAAAGTATTCTTCGAAATTTTTTATAAAATATTATAAAAAAATTTATAAAATTTTATACTTCGAATTTTTTTTTTAATTTTTGTAAAATAAAAAAAATTTAAAAAGTATTCTTCGAAATTTTTTATAAAATTATATAAAAATTTATAAAATTTTGTAAAATTTTATACTTCGAAAAATATATTTATACTTCGAAAAAAAAAATTAAACTTCGAAAATTTTTATAAAAAAATTTATAAAATTTTATACTTCGAAAATTTTTATAAAATTTTATACTTCGAAAAATTTTATCTTTTTTTCGAAGTATAAAATAAAATACTTTTTCGAAGTATAAAATTTTTATTTTATAGAAATTTAAAAAAACATATTTTTTTTCAAAGTATAAATATTTTTTTCGAAATATAAATATTTTTTTTGAAGTATAAATATTTTTTTCGAATTATAAAAAAGATATTTTTTTCAAAGTATAAAATTCCAGTTATAAAATTACATGGTTCATCCCTGTGAAACATGAAAAGACAAAAATACCCTTGGGGTAGGAGAGTTAACGGAGGTATTTAACTGAATTTGGAGATAGGGATGGATGGTGTGCAATAGTTTGGAGATAGGGATTAACGAAGCAAGAAAAAAAAAGATAAGGACTCAATTAGGGATTTGGCCTAAACCACATGGACGAACGGTGTAATTTACTCTTTATTTAACAAACATCTCTTTTATAGTTGTTTGTTATGACTTGTGTGATTGTATCGTGAAGTAGCACCTCAAAGATTGTATTCCGCTGCGTATCGTATTTTGGGGGTGTTACAAAGAAAGAAAGGGCAAGCGATATCATCAACTTGGAACATTTTCATGATTCCTATAAGAGTGACTTCGAGTCTAGCTAAAAGACTCGTTAATAAAGAAAAGTGATTATTGGGAGGCAACCTAATATTTTATTTTACGCATTTTAGGAGTATTGTGTGTTTTTAATTTTCATTATTTGTCTTATATGTTTGAATTACGTGTGATCATGCTTTGTTTTGTTTTTAAACTCGTCTTAATTGAAATCAAAGGTATTTTACATAAAATAAGTGTAAGGGAAAACATTCGGTTTTTAAAAACCATTTCAAACATATAAAATAGATAGTTTAATTTAAAATCGCACTTTAATGTTTTATTGGTTTGTTTTGAGTCATATGTTTTTATTAATATGTTTTTGTATGCCTGAGCCAGTGAACTTTTTCCAGAAAATCATTAATAGGATATGTTTGAAGAAATTTTTTCAAGAAACAAAGAAATAAAATTTCACAGTGTGTGGAGACGGCGTCAGGATTAAATCCTGACGGCGCCACCACTTTAGCAAAAGAAATTCAGGTTTTTTCGAACTTTTGAAAATATATTTTTGTTTAATTTCCAAAAAAAATAATTTACCAATTTTTTGTAGAAAGCCATGATTACATTAGTACTAACATTCTATCTTTATTGCTTTCTTAGGATTTTAGTTCATGACTAACAGGGTTATATATTATTTTTCCCGTCGATTTTACTCTTGGTATGGTTGTTTTTGTCTTTGATTCACAGGTTATATTCGATGAGGAGTGTCCGAAAGCTCTTAGGATTTTCACTTGGACGATTCTTGGATGACGATTTAGCCGGTTTATCTTGTTTCTTCTCTGATATTGATCAAACCAGGAGAGTACTAGTTTCTCTCATTTTTATTTAGTTTCCCTTTTCTCGTTTTACAGATGCTCATAGAACATTGGGGACAATGATCAAAATAAATATGAGGGTAATAAAAGCCTTAGAAACTATTCCTTCAATTGCATTTACTTTGTTCTTAAAATGATGTGTAATATACCGAAACATAGTTTAAGATGGTAATTTTAGCCCAAATTTTATAAAATTTTTATAGCATATATCGGTGAAACTATAGTATTAAAAGTGTCTATGGATAGGAGTTATATGACTAGCATAAAAACCATACCACTCAAACAACTTCCACCCCAAAAATGTAAGGTTCTCCCTAGATCTTTAGGAATAAAAGCATTCATTTTTAATGCTTATGAGAGTGTACCGGTAGTATTATAAATTCTAGAACATGCTTTAACGATTCATCCTGAGACTGCTAGTGAGATCGCATTTGTGTGATTAGAATTTACTAAGTGATAAGAGGCATTCGGATAAACCCCTGTTTTTAGCATGTATTTGTAATGGTTATGATGTTCTCCTCGATCATATAACTACCCACACACCCTTGCTATGCACTCATTTTTAATGCAAGATACCCCTAGTACAACCCTCTGAGCCTATCTTTTTCATTTTCTTCTATTAAGTATTTCGGAATGACCAAAAAGGGATTTCTTTGGACTAAGAAATTCCTGAATAAACTATTCTGGAGTATTTAGTAGTTGAAATATGTTTACACCCTTCCAAAATGTTACACCTAAATTGCCTTAGCCTTCTTTGTATATACTCATTTTTAGTACATTATTGTTATCATATTTGTTAAACCGCGGTTAATTATTTACTTGAGTACATGGTTGCTAAGTCGAGTGATTGTTAGAGTATACAGTTTTGGGATGATTGAGAATCATGGTAGTTTTTTATTATATAGAGAAATAGGAAAGAAAAGTTAAGTCATTACCCCTATATTTGTCTAATATTCTCCATGACTTTTTTATCCTTCCTAATTCGGGTCATTAGTTACTTTATTATTGAGTTGTCATAAAACTCAAGTATAAGGTTGCAATCATAAACCCTAAGTGATGTATATTATTTTTGTTTCAGTAGATGGCAAGGCAAAAGTGTATAAAAAGTAGAAAAAATAAAAAAAGCAAAAAAAATATGTTAGAAAATACGGGCTGCCATCTTGCTATTGTTTATGTTCAAGAAAGTGTCGAGAAAAGAAAAGAAAAAGTTTCATGTAGAGTTGTGCATATTTGTCTTAGTTTCGTCAAGTCTTGGCTTAGCAACGCCTTTTACATGTATTCTTGTAGATAATTAGCTCACCACCAGTCAAAATTCCTCCATATATCCCCAATCGTGTTTTCTTTACCCTACACCTAAATATCACAACCCTTTAAATACCTCTTTGATAGTAATTCCTAGGTGCTTACGCCAAAATGGTATAGGCTTTGATCATTTATCAAGCTTTTGGTAATTTATATACTATGACAGGTAATGAGTGTTATTTTCCCTTTTCGTATATTGTTATAATTCATTATTACACCCGAGAGAATGAGAGAATCCAAACACTTATGTGAGGTACTAGTATATAATTTATGTGCTTTTAATTACAAGGTCTATCTGGTTGTGCCATAAACTATCTTTATTGAGTAGGTTAAATGCTTCTGACTTTGCTATTTACTAGGTAGAAAAACCCATTTGCTTGAGGATAATCAAATCCCAAGTGTAGGGGTATTTGATGAGGTGTCATTTTATATACCTTTCTAGGGTCATTTAAACCTCAAAATCATGCAAATATCTCCATTTATAGTGCTTAATCGTTTCTTTTTGTAATTTTAGCATTTGGAAGGTATTTGGATGAAGTACACATGACTTGGACTCAATTTGAGAAGAAACGGGACAAGATTGCAACTTTACACGAAGATGGTCATGAGATGGCATACAGTTCGTGAAGACGGTGTCACAATCCCTTGTGACGACGTCAAAGTGTTCAAGAGACGACGTCAAGACCTTTTGTGACGATGTCAGAGTAGCCGACACTGAGAAGCCCATAGAAGATTCTACGGGTTGACGATGTCACAATTAACAAGTGATGTCGTCGCGACTTATTCTCTATATATACAAACCCTATTTTTTCATGTTTTGTGTGGAAAAATCGTGTGGAAATCGTTAGTAAGATTCAGAGCAAACATTTAGTTCGATTTTTAGGGTTTCTTAACCCTTGTACTCTCATTATAACTCCATGTTTAATTGAAGTGAAGTTCTTTATCCCTTTTAATCATTCGATATGTCTATGTGTTGTTTGATTAATTGTTATTCGCTTTTGATTAACATGCGTGGCTAATTATAATTTGTGTTTGCTTATGATTGCATGAAACCTGGTTATTTATTTTTTGTTACTACTTCTTGTTAATGATGTGCGCGTTAGGCTCTAAAAAACTAGCTTCTTAATTGCAAAGCGAAGACATCTAGGGAAACGCGGCTAGGTTAGATGATACCCACGAAAGAGGCTTCATACTACATTGCCATTTGGGTGGATTCCGAGTTAGGTGTTTAATTATTTAGATACTTACACATTCCATTACGTTTTTGATGAGTAGTATAATTGGAGAGTAGTTAATTAGTTTAATCAAAACCCCCTTTCAAACTCGAGATTTTACTTGCTTTCCAAAAATTATTAAAACACAAAAATATTCTTCTTTCAACCTCTAGACCTTAGTAACCATACAATTCAAGCCTACCCAAACTATTCCCCAAGAGAACGATAATATCCCCTCGAGTCTTGCCTATACTTCACTACAACGGTTAGGTATTCTGCCTATGAGATCCTTCAGTATGAATTTCCCAATTAATGATAGGATACTTAACTTGTAAAGCTTCTGCCTTGATTTCTTCTACTAGAACTATCTCCAACATCTTCTTAAGTTCTTCTTCAGATAAATCTTTTGGTTCTTCAGTTGGTTGTTCTTGAATAGATTCTAACCTTGAAGCTTTAGCTGACCTTAACTTTTTGAAACTCTCCTGAAGTAGTGTCTCTTTTGCAACTCTCTTTGTCTTTGTCTTTAACTTTAGTAATCTTTTTTAAACCAAGTTTGTATTTTATTTTACTCTTTTTTTTTTTCCTTCAAACATGGGTATGACCTTTCATAGCTCTTTCCTTTAAAATAACTAATCTTGTATCCAGCCATATTCTTCAAGTAAATCAACATATTCTTCCTTACTTGAGCTACTGAGACTGGTTCCTTCTTGAGTGTTTGATATCTTTTTATAGTATCTGACTGTCTCTCTTGAACTTGTTCAGCCACAATACTCCAGTCAATATTATCAGTTTCTTCCCTTTCATCCAACTATTTTTGTAATTCTAAGGCTTTTTCAAAATCTATCCTTTCATGTTCTTCTCTTGCTGCAGCTTTTGCCATTTCTTCCTCATTTAGCTTGTGAGCTATCCTTTCATCAGTACTTAGAATTTCCTTAGCAGTACTAAAAAGACCTCTAGCAGTACTATCTCTTGAACTGACAGTACTTCTTCTTCTTCTAGTGTAACTTTTATAGGTCTTTACTCTTTCTCTGAATGCATCTACAAGGATCTTAGCTGCACTGGAAATCTAATTTGAACTTCAGAACTTCATTGGACTTTGTTCTTCACCTTGTGAAACCTTTGTAGGAGTAATCTGCTACAATGTATCAGTCTGATCCAATTCATACTCAACTTCTTCATATTCTATCTCTACATCTACATCTTTATATTATGTCTTTGTCATCCTCCCCTGTTTGGAAGGATCCTCTGAAACTAGATCCTCCTCATCATCAGAAATTACCATCCTTGCCTTTCTCCTTACTGAGGTAGATTTTAGCTTGGCTTCCAAATGTTTGACCTTCTTCACCAACTTTGTAAGAGCCTTACCATAAACCTTCTTAGTCTGTTTGAGATCTTCCTCTAAGCTGGTGACTTTGTCAGATAATTTGGTACACAATTCCGTCAATTCATTAAGTTTCTTGCTGCCCTCATCACTTCCAGGTGTGTCACCTCCTGAGAGAGGTGAATCATGGGGCATGGAAGATGTTGTGTGTGGAATTGTTGTTTCATATAAAGGTGGGGATGAAGTAGTAATGATAGGTTCAGTTGTAGGTACTTGAGAAGGTTGTTCTTGTGATGACATTGGTTGAGATGTAGTGGGTTGTGAGGTAGTTGGAGAAGCAATGGGTGTATGTTGGGACTCAACGGTGAGTGTTGGTCCTTCACCCTGACCAGGTTGGTCATGAATTAGCATTGAATCAAATAGAAGTATATGTTCCCCTAAAAAACCTCTTTTCATGTTGCTAAAAAGTTTTTGTGTTAATGAAGGGCAACATATATTTTCTGTTGTTGTTTATGAAGGCCTTTTTATTTTTATTTAAAAATCCATTTGTTAATAAGCGTGGATTACATTAAAAATTTGGTTATTTACTATCCATATGTCTCACCATTATGTTAATATTATTTTGGATACTTAAAAGTCTGTTTGTAGCTAAAAACAAATGATTGCAGTTGCAATATTACTAGAAAATTGTTCCCATTAGTTTTATTAGGACTTAAACAATGTAAGATGGTATGATCAAAAAATCTCCATTGGGGTAAAAAATTACCTTTTTTGAAAAGTAAGTTTGTATCATAGAGACATACCCCTTAGGAGTGAGTTGTTTTAAAATTTTCAGTATTTGGAAAAGAAACTAATACCATCTGCATTCTTTTTTTATGCTAATTGGAGATGGTTCTCCTAACAGATGCCTTTCAGTAATAGCAATTTATTGACCCATCAACTGTGCCGTTATCTGTATGTTCTCATCATTGAATGGTTTCGATAGTAGCAGTCTGCCAAAACTGTTCATAAGAGAAACTAGATAGTAGGGTTTGCAGTTAGATCATACTGATATGGCTACCAGCAAGAAGTTTTCTCTTCTGATGGAATTCCTCACTTCTAGTTGGCTTTTGAAGAAAAGCCACCATGTTATGCTTGTCGCAGAAGTCCATATTAGCCATGTATATAAGTTATGAGCAAAATACTGATGTGAGTGTTGGGTTAAGATCGATTTAGAATGAATTAGAGTTTGGTAAAATCAATTGAGATTTTACAGAGAGTGTATAAGGTTTTGAAAGCAGATAAACAAATGAATTGTATCTTTAGCTTAAAAGAAATCGTGTAAATAAGGTAAAGATTACAATTATCCAAATTTAGAACCTTATATACTCAGTCAGTTAGGTAAAAACCTCAACGGTAATATTCAAAGAGATGAAAATCTGTTAGTGACCAAACAGTGTAAACGGTAACCCGACAGTACTAATACTGGCCTAGCAGTATTAACTTTTGTCTAGCAGTACTAATATTTTTGCCCATCAGTATTAAGGGATCTTGTGCCTAGCGTATTAACTTTTTCTCAAATATCATGCAACAACATGCCTCTATTCATCACAAACACACTAGAAATAACTAGATAGATATGAGAGAATTCATGAGGATCCATAATTATGCATAACCCATGAATAGAAGTCAACAACTGTTAACCAAATCAAAATACTATATTTAACCCATTTCTTCCCAAATTTAACCTCAAGGCATCCCACCATCTTAGTTAAAAGAATAGTTTTTGGTAAACTATCAGCCATCAACGGATTTGATTATTCTTTACCAGTTGCCGTTTGCCCTGGAATAGCCAATTCTTTCTTATCTATTAGACATGGTGAATTGATGACTATTTGTTGTGTGGTGTACTACCAAAACTGAAAGGACATTCATGCTATCATCAATATCTCCCTCAACCTCCAACATATAACATTTTCACCAAATCAGCATATCAAATACCTTTAAGCTCTAAAAACTGCAAATCTGCTAAGCAAAAGAGAAACTCACAATCCAAAACATTTTGGATACTGCTCACAAGAGAATTAGTTTCTCTTGGGGATCCAAGTTATTACTGACTTGTGTCTGCCTGTTGGATCAACAGAGTCAAATTGCTTACTAATGTATGATCCACTATTTTTAGAGACATGATCTAGAACATTAATTTTAGGTCTCATACCCAGCATGTAGAATTCTTTACAACATTTTTCCCTTGTTCCCCAACAACACATTGTCACTCTGTTTTCTCTTGGCAATATTAACAGAATTTATCTTTTAAGTGCTGTTTGTTGGTAAAAATGTCTCCTAAATGGTTAATGTGACTTTTGAAAAGCATTTGGTCTAGTTTGTGCAACATTCACAAAGGATTTAGGTGTAGCAGTATTAATAGGCTTGGCAGTACTAACTGGTGTTGTAGCTCTTGAAGAGCTTTGCCTAGCAGTACTAATTAGTACTTTGCCAGACTTGGTTAAAACTGCTGTTGGAGCAAAATTTCTTCTAGAATTAGAGAAATTTTGATGATTAATCCTCATAGCATTATTCCAAATTGGTCTAACTTCCCTTTGACCAGTTCCCTTTTTCACATTGTTCATCACAGGTTTTTGTACCATCTTTTTATCATGAAAGTCACAGTCTTTAATTAGATGGTTAAAACTCCCACACACAAAACAAGCTTTCTTTGTAAACTGAAACCTAACTCCTAATTTTTGAGTTTTCTTTTCATTCCACTTTGTTATGTTATTCATAGGTTTTTCACTAACTTTCCTAGGTTGATCAGCTTACTTTGGTTTTTGTTGAACATTATTAGATTTTAATATCCTTACTTCAGACTCATCCTTATCACAATCAAATACCCAATCTTCAATTATTGGGGTATCAGGAGATTTCTTAACTTCATTAGAGGAATTTTCACAGACACCCTTATTTGCCTTAAATCCATAGCCTTTAAATTCAGCCTATTGAAACTCCTTAAGACCAGAGTTGGATAAATCTATAGTTGGGGGAGCAAATAAGCCTGTAGGTGGAAGTGGAACAACATTATACCCCACCCCTTTTCTATTGTTATCAGAAATTTGACTCCCTATCAATTTATCTAGACTCTTAGAGGCATTTTCAAAAATGTCAATTTTAATCTGATTGCTCTCTTTTTCTTTCTTAAGTTTTTCAATCTGAATATTAAGAGCATTGATTTCTGAGTCTTTAAATGAGGCATCTCTTTTTAAAACAACAATTTGGTCACAAAAACATAACCTTATTCTTTTTGTAGAAGATAAGTTGTTCTTCTACTAAAGCTAGACCTCTTTTATAGGTAGCTATATTAAACTCGGATTTATTAAATTCTACTCTTAAATTATCAAGCTGAGTTTTAAGAGTTTCAAAGGATTTAAGACAAGTGTTAGAACAAGTTTTGTTATTATGTACCTCTATATCTGAGAAAGCCATAAGAGTTCTTCAAGTTTGTTTCTTCTTGATCAAGGTTTCAGAACACAAGCTTTGATACCACTTGTTGATCCCTTTTTAACAGATCTTTGATTAGCTTGTTAAAGCTTTAGTTATCTTAGATAGGTCTAAAACAACTATAATAGAAACCTTGTGTAATATATAAAGATTATGCGGAATCTAATATTTATACACCAGAAGAACAATAAAGCAATGTAA
>BQNB010072888.1:0-32290 GCA_026074375.1 Tanacetum coccineum
CTATTAGAAACAAGTCATGATACATCTAACAAATTTTTCAAAACTGAAACTTTTGTCAAGCAATTAAATTTTAATATCGTGACATGTAATTTTCTTAACAAAGGGATGCCATTCATTTTTCTAATTAAGAATTTGTATGTGCCATTTGGCATCCCGTTCGACCCCAAATTATTTTATAAGGATGGGATTAAATTAGGGCAAGTCTAACATAAATACTTTTCTGTAAACAAAAGTGCTTGTCGGGGGACAACCCGGAAATTTATCTTTCTGTTATCGAGTTTGTCTTCCCAGACTGTCTATACGGAGTATCCAAACCCCATGGATACAGCGTATTGACTATCTGGACGTTATCTAGTCTTTATTTTTAGCAGAGTCTATACGACGTATTCATTAAATGAATACAGCGTATACAGGTATCAATACGGCGTATCATGGGATATGGATACGGCGTATCGACTTCATGTATAGTTTTAGGTTATTATTTCGAGTCTAACCAAATGAATACACCGGAGATAGAGTTGCACTTGTTTTCTTATTTGATACAGGAACCTTCTGAAGAAGTCGACAACGTTGGTGGGGTATTTATCTGGAAATCTTGAAGTGTTGGAGTCTTGAAACCTCAAGACGGCTGTTCAACATACTTTTTGCTTAAGAACTCATCTTGGAGAATTATTATGAGCAAAACATCAGGGAGTTTTTCGTTCTAATTCTATTTTCCTTTATTATTTAATTATTTTATCTATACAACAAGTACGTTGTATAACTTAAGTGGGGGGATGGAAAATTAGAACGTACTTGTCTTCTTTTTTACAAAATAACATGCAAAGTGCTTAAAACGGCCAAAATTAAAAAAAAATCAGCATGACTTTTGTAAAAATCACTAGTTATATTACCTAGCGCACTATAACCCTTGATACTTATTGTGAGAATTAAACCTATTCCATTTCCAATTGTCTACAAAATTCCATAAAATTATGAGTGTGCCGGTGATATAGTGGACTTTAGAACTTGGCCTGGTATATCACTCGAGACCGCAATGATGAGTATTATGGATTTAGATAGAGGAGCATGTTCAACTAATAAATTTCTAAGATTAAACCAAATAGCCTACATGTCATAAATTAACTAACAACATTGGTTAGTTAACTCCCGTGTAACCCTTTTATTATTTTCATTTTTAGAGTAAATCCCCTAGAATAACCTGTTGAGCCATTCCTTTCTTTTTCTACACCATATTATATGTTTCGTTACACCTTTACACCTTAGACTACAATGTAGATTAAGCCTATTTTAATCAAAGTTGCTAGTTGCTTTCGTGTAAAGTCTTGTATTTCCTGTGTCAAAGTGAAACTTTTCTATCTCTGTAATGGTCGGGAAATTGCACAATGCAATGGGAAATTATGTAGCTCATAAGTTTTGCTACTTTTGTAATTATGAGTCATGTCCGAAGAAAAAGTGTTACAAGGAAAAAATTATCCGGATGAATTATGATAGTGAAGACGGTGGAATTAAGCCGAGATTTATGATGTATTGCAAAAAAAGAAAAAAAGAAGGAAGAAAAATAGTCGGTTCAAAAGAAGTCTATACCGAAAGAATTACTTGGAAGGATTGATTATTCGTTGATACGTTACAAAATCAACGATGTAAAGTCTTGTAAAAAGTGGCCGATATCATCACTCATTCTGTAAAAGTATGTGAAGAGCTGGATGTAAGGGAAGTTGACCGTTATGGGAACGCCAACTTAGGTTGTCTTTGTCATTTTTGTGATTGAGACGTTTGTCTTTATGTTCGAGTCTTTATCATGGAACGGTCGGGGAAAGTCACTAGCAACCGTACCTTATTTGTTGGCTTAATCTATTTGTTTTGTATATTTTATTTAACAACCATTTTACTTCCCTTTCCTGATAACTAACCTTAGGATATACTCGAATGAGGATGTGTTCGAGCATGGATGTCTATTCCGTCGTTACGGCCATGTATGCATGTCTCAGCTGCCTTGTTTGACGACGACCTTTGGTGAAAGTCAAAAGCTCCATACCCTATATCATTCTTCATCCGTGAAAGAATGATTAAACCTAAGCCTATTCATAAGTATCCAATTTATCTTTTGACTTGTTTCTCCTTAGCTTTAGCGGTGGAGATGTGTATCTTGCCAAGCCTATGATACGAAACTAATCACGACCGAGCAATTGAGCGTACTACTTAAATGTTGCACCCTAGATTAGTTAAGTGATCTGAGTGTTTTCATTTCCATATTTCATGAGGAGCTTGGTCATGTACAGGTGATTAGGACAAAACGATGCTTAAATGGAAAATCCTCAACTTCGGTTGGGACACATTTTCATAAATTGAAACTTTTTCTAAGGTCTACTTGAGGACAAGTAGGATTCAAGTGGGGAGATATTATAGGAGAATTAGAACGTACTTGTCTTCTTTTTTACAAAATAACATGCAAAGTACTTAAAACGGCCAAAATTTTAAAAAAATTCAGCATGACTTTTGTAAAAATCACTAGTTACATTACCTAGCGCACTATAACCCTTGATACTTATTGTGAGAATTAAGCCTATTCCGTTTCTAACAGTCTACAAAATTCCACAAAATTATGAGTGTGCCGGTGATGTAGTGGACTTTATAACTTGGCCTTGTATATCACTCGAGACCGCAATGATGAGTACTATGGATTTAGATGGAGGAACATGTTCAACTGATAAATTTCTAGGATTAAACCAAATAGCCTACATGTCGTAAATTAACTAACTACACTGGTTAGTTAACTCCCGTGTAACCCTTTTATTACTCTCATTTTTAGAGTAAATCCCCTAGAACAACCTGTTGAGCCATTCCTTTCTTTTTCTACACCATATTATATGTTTCATTACACCTTTACACCTTAGCCTACAGTGTAGATTAAGCCTATTTTAATCAAAGTTACTAGTTGCTTTCGTGTAAAGTCTTGTATTTCCTGTGTCAAAGTGAAAATTTTCTATCTCTATAATGGTCGGGAAATTGCACAATGCAATGGGAAATTATGTAGCTCGTAAGTTTTGCTACTTTCGCAATTATGAGTCATGTCCAAAGAAAAAGTGTTACAAGGAAAAAATTATCCGGATGAATTATGATAGTGAAGACGATGGAATTAAACCGAGATTTATGATGTATTGCAAAAAAAAGAAAAAAAAGAATGAAGATAAATAGTCTTTTCAAAAGAAGTCTATACCGAAGGAATTACTTGGAAGGATTGATTATTCGTTGATACGTTACAAAATCAATGATGTAAAGTCTTGTAAAAAAGTGGCCGATATCACCACTTATTCTGTAAAAGTATGTGAAGAGCAGGATGTAAGGGAATTTGACCGTTATGGGAAGGCCAACTTAGGTTGTCTTTGTCATTTTTGTGATCGAGGCGTTTGTCTATATGTTCGAGTCTCTATCATGGAACGGTCGGTGGAAGTTACTAGCAACCGTCCCTTATTTGTTGGCTTAATCTGTTTTTTTGTATATTTTATTTAACAACCATTTTACTTCCCTTTCCTGATAACTAACCTTAGGATCTACTCGAATGAGGATGTGTTCGAGCATGGATGTCTATTCCGTCATTACGGCCATGTATGCATGTCTCAGCTGCCTTGTTTAACGACGACCTTTGGTGAAAGTCAAAAGCTCCATACCCTATATCATTCTTCATCCATGAAAGAATGATTAAACCTAAGCCTGTTTATAAGTACCCAATTTATCTTTTGACTTGTTTCTCCTTAGCTTTAGTGGTGGAGATGTGTATCCTTGCCATGCCTATGATACGAAACTAATCATGACCGAGAAATTGAGCGTACTACTTAAATGTTGCACCCTAGATTAGTTAAGTGATTTGAGTGTTTTCATTTCCATATTTCGTGAGGAGTTTGGTCATGTACAGGTGATTAGACAAAACGATGCTTAAACGGAAAATCCTCAACTTCGGTTGGGACACATTTTCATAAATTGAAACTTTTTCTAAAGTCTACTTGAGGACAAGTAGGATTCAAGTGGGGGAATATTTGATGACATCAAATAATGGTACTTTATTATATCATTTATCCCATCTGTTTTGCCCACTTTTATATAATTATTGCATTATTTGGTACTTAATTGCTTTAAAGTTGATAAATGCAGTAATTCAGGAGTGTTTTGTGAAGACAAGCTAAAAGGCGCATAAATTGGAGCTAAAACGAAGACATTTGAAGATTGCTGAATTTTCACCAATACGCCGTATCCAGCAAAAGAGATACGGCGTATCAGCGCCAACACTTCACAAGAAAGCGCGTTTGACCAATTCCTAATACGGCGTATCTATGTTGTCTACATACGCCGTATCCATGAAGATAACTATTCAAAGATACAGTAAATCAAGTAAATTGGGAATGATATCAAAGATTTATTATGAACATAGCGCGTACTCCAAGGAATCCAGCCTAATACGCCGTATCGACCTTGCCAGATACGGCGTATCGAGTCTTTTTCAGACACTGTAAATAAAAAACTCAAAAACGAGTTTTCAGTGTGCAATATCATATTCTTTATACCATACTCATTAAAGATGAATTTTAGAAGAGAATATCAGCCACAAAGGTCAAGCATTGATCATGAATCCATAGAAGACATCGTGTAATTTTTACTCTCTTAATCGTTCGATTTTCATTGTTTGATTACGCTTGTATAATTACAATGGTTATGGGCTAATACCCTCGGGTATTAGCCATCTTAATGAACGTTAAATGTTTGGTTTGTTTTAAAATCAATTTCTTAATCAATCGTTCATTGTTTAATTATGTTTATCACCTCATACTTGTTTATGTGTTTTAATATGCGACCTATCATTCAACTGGGTCTAGTGATACCTAAAAGTAATCTAGATACCGGGATAGCTCTCTATATCATGTTTTATATTACTAGACCAATAGGATCACAAATAACGTTCTGTCTTTGTCTTTGAATTATGAGCTTAGTTGGATCGATAGGTGACCCGTTTATGTTTCAGCAATCATGCTCTTAATTAACTGATAAAGATTTGAATAGTGGACTACCATTATATAAAACACCGTCAAACAATAAGTGGGTAAAGTCCCGTTGGGCTAGGGTTTTAACAGGATCACCACTGCTTTGATTCCCTAAGATAGATTATAATTAAACTAAAGGATGCTTTACGCGGACACGTTAATTATGACAGGATTAATTATGTCTAGGTCTTAGGATGATGACCCGCCTAAGTCTTAAGAATGATATGCCGCTTCGAGATAAGTAATTCATTGCACTAAAACAAACAAACCAGCATTGAACCGGATTTAATATGGCTAATACAGTTTTCTATCATTTGGCTTGTACCGCTTTTCTATCTTCTGAATTTCTTCTTTTGTGTTTATTGTGTATTGAATTGATATTTGTTTCCACCAAACCTGTGCCAATCTCTCAGGCTAAAAACCTCCCATATCATTAGACAACGTACATAGCATAGGTTTAACCAGTAAATAGACTAATTAAAATACTAATAGAATATAGGATTAATGTTTCATTCTTAGTGTTCGACACCCTACTTATCGCGAACTCCATCTTGACCGGGTACACTGCTCGTTAAAGTGTTGTTTTAGGTTTGTTGGCAAAATATAAATTGAAAACTTGATAATCAAATAATTGACCCTACATGACAGCACATCATCTGTCTCCCAACAATTGCATACTTACAGATGTACTACGTTGTGTGTCTTGACAACCCACGTGATCAGCATCTGTAAAAGCTGTTAGAGCAATAGCAGAATCCTTCGAGTACCATAGTCCCCGATTTACGATTCCTCTTAGGTATCGAAAGATTCTTTTTACAGCATGTAGGTGCTTTTCGGTAGGCTGAGCCTGATACCGAGCATACATACAGACAGCATATACCAGGTCTGGTCTACTGGATGTTAGATACATAAGGGTGCCAACCATTCCACGATAATGTGTAGGATCAACGGCTTTCCCTTGAGTATCCTCATCCAGTTTGGATTTCTCCACCATTAGAGTATCCACTTGGTCACAAGATTCCATTCCGTATTTCTTAAGTGATTCTAGAGCATATTTTGATTGGTTTGAAAAGATGCCTCTGGGACTCTGTGAAATCTGTAGTCCTAGAAAAAATGATATTTTGCCCATCATCGACATCTTGAATTTGGAACACATTATCTCATAAAACTTATCACATAGTTCAGTAGTAGTAGAAGCAAAAATTATATCGTCAACATAGATTTGTACCAGGAGGATATCTTTGCCTTTTCTGCTGATGAACAATATGGGATCAACCGTGCCTTTAAAGAATCCTTGAGATAGCAGAAACGATGACAATAGATCATACCATGCGCGTGGAGCCTGTTTCAACCCATATAGAGCTTTCTTCAATTTGTACACGTGATTAGGATTGTCTGGATCCACAAATCCGTCCGGTTGGCTAACGTAGACTTCTTCATGCAAAATACCATACAAAAATGTCGTCTTTACATCCATCTGGTAGACGATCATTGATCTCTTCTGATCTACACCTTTTATAATATATAATATATAACTATAAATATAAGTTATACTTATAATATATAATATATAAAGATAATAGGGTAGGAATCAAAAAATCTCAATTATAGTAATCCGGGAGTATGATTCCCGGATCGTTATCCCCAACGAGGAATGCAAATCGGAAATCCTAAACTACGAGAAAAATAAGGCAAAAACTTAAAAACACTTAAGGGAAAGCAAATTTTAACTAAAAACACAAATCGGAAATCCTAAACGGGACCTAAAAACCCTAGATTATTAAAATTAAGTCCTACAACGATCTTTTTGGTTTTTATAAGAGTTAATTGACTAAAAAGCTAAGGCAAAGAAAACTAGACCAAAAATGAAAGAGTTTTAAGCTAAAAATCACTAAAAATATGAACGGGAATCAATCTCGTTCTTTAAAAAAACAAGATTTTGCAATTTTAACCCTACGAACGCAAATCTAATTTTCCTAGGTTCTAAATGTTAAAAGAAAATTTTCTAAAAAATAATTATATTTTTTTGACTTTTTTATAATTTTTTATGAATTAAAAACAATTTTAAGGAAAATTAAATATAAAAAATACTAAACGTTTTATAAAAATTCTGAAAAAATTATGAAAAGTAGCTTGAATAGTATAGAATCTAAGAAAAATTAGCTCGTGAAAACAGCTTATCGAATAAGGTGTGAAATAAGCCAAAACATGCCTATAAGCTTAATGGGCTAAAAAGGTAATAAAAGAATAATAATTGCAAGGAATGACGGATGAGCTAATGTAGCACAATGGTTGAGTGTGTTGGGTATAAAGCGTTGGGTTGAGGGTATTGAGGTCCCGAGTTCGAGCCTTGCTTACTTGGGATTTCCACCTTCCCTAATGCTTGTTAAATGCCATTTTTTGTATCTTTTTAGAATACTTAAAATTAAGCAACTTTTGCAAAACAACTATTTTTAAAAACCATAAATAAGCACTAGAATAAGCTCTAAAAGGGTGACAGTGGGCTTTTTACCCTTAGGACCAAATTTGCTAAACTGTTTTGGCAATTTCTAAACTAGTAAGCAAAGCACAAGGGCAAAGAAGCTAAGACAAGCTTAATACTAAACCTAATAAGCAAAAACAAACAAAAATAAGCAAGGACATTAAGCTGGAAAAATCTATAAATGACAGAAGTACTAAAAGGCTTTAAAACTTAAGATTTTTAAGCTAATATGCAAATAAGCTAAAAATAAGTTCTAAACCTAATGAAATAAGCTAAAATTGACTTAAACTAACCTAATAAGCTATATTAAACCTAAATAAGCTAGGAAAATAAGCAGATAAGCACAAATAAGCCAAATAGCACTTAAGCTAAAAAGAGCATACAAACAGCAAGGGTTGCATTTTTGAGCTTAAAAATAAGCTCAAAGATGGAACCTTATGGCTTAAAGAGTTATACCACTGAAAAGCTCTAATAACATAGGACACATAACAACAATCAAAAAGCATTTTGAAACACTGAATAAGCCACAATGAGCATTTGAAAAAGCATTTTCTTAAATTTTCAACACTTAGCACTTTTTGACAGATTTGGCAAAAACTCAAAACAAACTTGCAGGTTTTAGAGCTTTGTTTCAAACCTTTTTAACACATTTATGAACACAAAAACAACTCAAAAACACAATAAGCTAAAGCACAATCTAATAAGCAACTAAAATAAGCTACAACTTAACAGATTCAAACAATGAATTCTTAAAACCTTGATTTTGAGATTTAACACTTAAAAACTTAAACAAAATGACTTTTATGACTACTTTTAACTAATCTAAACTGACTCAAAAGCATAAAGTAAGTTTTGACCCATTTTCACCCATTAAACAGGTTAAACCAAACACCCCTTTAAAAACAGTTTTAGTACTTTTAACTTGATAAAAGCTATTTAAGCTAAAACTCTTCAAAGACCAGATGTTAAACAGCTTATAACAAACTTAATGAACAAATATAAGCAATCAAATAAGCCAGAATAATAAGCTAAGACACTATGCTACTATTTTTGGTTTTTTCAACTGTTTTATATCAAAAGCTATTAAAATGAAATTTAAACTACAAACTAAGTACAATAAGCATTAAACAATAGTGATAAGCAACATTAAGCTAATAACATCAGTAATAAGCTAATATTAAGCAGTAGAATAAGCAGACAAACAATAAGCATATAAAGTAAGCTTAAAAGAGAGACATGAAATGTACCTTAATCCCTTTGCACAAAACAGGGATAATAAGGCTCTAAGAGCTAATCAACAATCTCTGACTTGTAATAAACAAGCCAGTAAGTCTATAAGCCCATCCACAATTAGCTTATCATCCTTTTCCAAAGCTTAGGTAAATTTAGGGAGTGAATTTGTTTGAGTAAAGCTCAGTAAAGCTTTGATGGCTTTACTGAGTAAACAACTAGCTTATGAGTAGATTTAAGAGCTTATTGAGCTTAAGTGAACAAAAGAGAGCTTATTTAAACATTTTGCATAAAGGTAAATTCTGAAAGGACAATTGAATTATGAGTAAACTTTAACTTTTATTAATAGAAAACTTATTACAACTTGAAAAGGAGATTACAATGACTGAAAACATTAAATTGAAAATTACATTTGCTAAATTTAAAAGCTATACTAAGCTGCTAAAAATTACTACTAAAAAGATAAAGATAAGATCCGATTCCCTTTGTGAGTGAGGGTGCCCCTTTATTTATAGGCTTGAGAAGAAGCTTCCCGGTCTCAAACGCTCCTCTTGATCTTTTAATCTCATACGTCCATTTCTTGCAATCATTGGATCCTCATTTTAGGCCGTTTGATCAATAAGTGTGCACACGGATTGCCAGCGTGGCATTCCTTGTGTCAGAGGCTTTGTGTTTCTTTTGCACTGGATTTAGTGTAAAAATCCATTCCTTGTGTATTTCTTTAGGATCCCGCGTGTCATTCCCTTGAGGGTCTTGGCCAATCAAAAGCTAGGGATGACGTTTTCTTTGCTGAGATGGCACATAGTACTTGGAATCTTCTTTTGGCTACGTCAATTTAGATTTACCATTTGTTTTTTATGCAGGTAAAAATGAAGACGATGATGAACAGTAAAAACAGTATTTCCCGTGCCTTTTCTTTTCTTTTTATAACTTTGTTTGACCCAGGGGTTTGGGTTGTTGACTTGGGCCCGGGTAAAAAGGAATTGGGCTACAGGATTGGTTAATTGGTTTTATAATTATAAGAGATAACGACCATTATCTCTTTAATAAAAAGGAGATAACGGTGTTAGGATTTAGGGACTTTTGATGAAAATAAGTTAACAATAAGGGCATTTTGGGTATTTTGAGGATTTTGTCTTTTGTGAGTTGACCGATGGTTGACCAAGGGTTGACTTTTGATGACCTTTTGCTAAAAACTTTTGGCTCTTATGCACTCTATCCGTTCCCGTGTCCGTGTTTGTCCGGTTTTGACCGTTTCCTAGTGATTTTTGCATTATCCGTACCTACACATCACAAATGACAAAACAAGCAATACACAAGCATAATTTGCATAATTTGTTCATTTTTAGGGCCATTTTGGTTTAATAAAGATATGTGATTTCTCACATATCAATCATATTCATATGAGCAACAAACGCGAGAAAAATATCCGAACAGCTTCTAGTCTAGCCACAGGAGCAAAAGATTCTTCGAAATCAATTCCCTCTTCCTGACGATATCCCCGACCTACCAATCTAGCCTTGTTTTTCAAGATTCCCCCCCCCCTAATTCATCCAATTTGACCTTATATATCTATTTTAAAGTAATAACCATCACTTTATCTAGACGAGGAACGAGTTCCCAGACTTTAAGACGTTCGAATTCATGTAGCTCTTCTTGCATTGCCTTAATCCAGCATGACTGACTTAGTGCATCTTTATACATCTTAGGTTCAACTAAAGTTAGGAAGGCATCATAGTAGCAGAATAGGGCTTGTTCGTGTAATTAAAGTCTTGTAGAAACGGGTCTGGAAGGGTTACCAATTATGTTTTGTAATGGATGATCTTTTGTTAATTTACTGAGGTGTTCTGAGATTGGAGCGTCTGAGTGCACAGTAGTAGAGATAACATCCTATGATGAGGATTCTTCAAAAACGGTTTCTGGAAATGGAATGCCAAAATAAGGATCGTTACTCATATTTGCGACCTTAAGATCGTATGACTCTTCTTCAGCACTAAGAGGAATTTTTTGGGATTGTGAGTATAGAGTGGTGTGTGAGGTGCTTGGTGAGGGTGCATCTTGATCAACAGTTGTTGAGGAAGGTGAACCGGTTGACTCAACAGGAGCTGGAGCTTCTTCTACAAGAACTGGAGAGGCAACGCTAGCTGGAGGAGAGAAGAACTCATCAAACACTGGTTGAAACACAAGATCCCATTCATGCCTCGATGGTGGTACAAACGGTGCTGAAGGAGGAGGGTTTGGAACGAGTCCTGAATTGGGTGTTGCAGGAGTCATTTCATGAAGCGCGGGTTCTAAACTGCTTTGTTCAGAAGCCATTGCCGTCAGCTCATCAAAATCGACATGGATGGTTTCAATAATTTTTTGGGTACGTCTGTTGTAAATACGGTAAGCTTTCTTCTTTGGAGCATATCCGATGAAAATACCTATATCAGCTTTAGCTTGATGTTTGCCCAAATTCTCACTATCATTGTTTAGGTAGCAAAGTGCACCAAAAACGTAAAGTTAGGATAAATCGGGTTTTCTATCATGTAAGAGCTCATAAGGAGTTTTTCCATGATGGCGTCATATAATGGATCGGTTTTGGGTGTAACATGCGGTAGCTACTGCTTCAGCCCATAGAAATAACGAAGCTTTTGCGTAGATTAACATTGTTCGAGCGGCTTCAACCAGAGTACGATTTCGCCTTTCAACAACACCATTTTGTTGAGGAGTTCGCGTGACCGATGTTTCATGAGAGATTCTAACTTGTTCATAGTAGTCTCGCAAAGTTTGATTGACAAACTCGGTTCCATTATCTGTACGGATGTTCCTGACAGTTGCATTCAATCTAACTTGTATCATTTTCAGAAACTTGATTATAAAATCAAGAGCTTTATCCTTTGATTCTAGAAACTTCACCCATGTGAACCGAGAGTAATCTTCGACTATGACGAGGGTGTAATTTTTTCCATTTACACTAGCAACATGCATAGGCCCATAGATATCCATGTGCAGAAGATATAGTTTTTCTTGATTGGTGTCTTCAGATTTAGGTTTATGTGATTGTTTCTTGCTTTTTCCCATGGCACATACAGAACACAAATGGTCCTTTTCAAATTAAAGTCTGGGAAGACCACGTACTAGACCATGTCTGGCCAAGTGATTTATAGCACCAAAATTCAAATGAGACAGACGACGATGCCATAACCATGACTTAGTCTTTGTGGCTTTTGACAAGAGACATATAGGAGAAGACGCCATCATATCCCCAATGGACAGAGAATACAGGTTAGTTCCTCGAGATCCTTTAAGTAAATCAACACCTTCTAGATTATGAATAAAGCATGTGTGTTTTCTGAAAGCTACTTCAAGATCTGAGTCACAGAATTGCCCAACTAGGAATAGATTGTGTCCTAGTCCTTCCACATAATAAACCCTTGAAATTATGGCATTCCCTATCTGATAATCACCATATCTTATAATCTTCGCCACTTGGTAGTTATCGAACTTGACAGTACCGAGAAATTTATGAACGAAATTGGTGAGCTGAGAGCGATCTCCGGTCATGTGCTTGAAGCATCTGAAGTCCAAATACCACAGAACAATTTGGACAACCTCCATTCGATGAGAGAAGAAGAAGATGGATCAAATGAAGTATTGGATCCCCGAGATGTACCAGGTTCCGTTTTGTTAGCATTCAAAGATTTTACAATCTTAGGTTTGTTATTGGAACCAATGGTCTTAGGTACCTTAGGTCTCCTAGTATATACTTTGGTTACAACTAGTTCTTGTGCAACTACTTTAAGAGGAATGGGTTCCCTAAGAGGCACTTTTTTAGTGGAGGTAATCCTAGTTAAAGGGCACGCATTTACAACTAAGGTAAAGGTCCTTCCTGTGGGTTTTTATTTATATCCAACAGAGTTAAACACTTTTCCAGTAGGTTTCCATTCTTTTCTCCTTTTAATTTTCTTAGAGACAGATTTGGCACGCACATTCATACTATTCACATGATCAATTAAACTTATAGCATGATTAGCATCAAACAAACATTCATTGCATACAGAACAAAGAGCCTTAGCATCTATAACAGAATGCTTAACATGTTCATTACAGACATTTTTTGACATAGAATTCCTGTTTATTCAAACGAGATTTAACTTTCCTAGATTGGACATCTACTTTATTCTTCTCATTACTACTTGGTGCTCGCGAAATCTTATCATTCTTTGTATTGCCTGAAGGCTTTGATCCGCTAGCACTAGTAGAAGGTTTTACTCCTGTAGAAGACAATAAAGGTCTGTTAGTCACTTTGGGAATGTTGCTTGATGATGCGACAGGGTCAGCAAACTGGACTGTTTTCTTCTTGTTGATTGGCGTGACCATAACTAATTTCTTACTAGGTTTGGGAATATCAGGGCAGGTATCTCTAACATAACCTAGCAACTCTTGAATTAGCTTAACATACATACAGGCTGAGTAAGATGCACTGTCTAAAGGGTTTCGTGATTTAGCTTGTTCAACTACCTCCCTAAGAATAGCAGCTTGTTCCATAGTATGCTTAAGGTAGTATTTGTGAGCTTCTCTATTATTCTTAACCGTAGGAGCCAAAATTACTAGGTCAAGCTTATACATTCCTGGAGCAATAGTGGTAGCATTTGACACTTGGGCAGCATTGTCAACTATGTCCTTTCCTTTGAATTTTCTAAGATTGTTTTTTAATGTTGTTATGACAAAAACCTTTTCCTGGAGTTGAGCATTTAAATCAGTAATTTCAACAGACTTTTGATTTAATTGATTAACCAAAGAGTCAGCTTGTTCTTTAGCTCGAACATGTGATGGTTTAATTGAATCATAGAGTTGTTTATAAGTCTGTTTCAAATGCTCATTCTCAGCAATAAGTTTTGTCACTCTATGTTCCAGTTCTAAATTGATTGTCTCAATTGCATCAAAGTCCTTTTTCAAACTTTCACTGGTAGAAGTTTCATTGACACGTTTAATGTGTGCTTTCAACTTCTTGATTGTCGTGTCTTTTGCTTGAAGCTTAGCTTTCGAATTGTTCAATTCAAATAATTGATCAAATGAAGGTTCCGTTTGGTACACAGATGTGTTATTCTTTTGAAAAAATTCTTTATTGATTTGCATTGCAATTTCAAGAGAAATACAGTTTTGTTCAAGTTCAGAAAATCTTTTTGAAAGTCTATTATACTCATCTTTTTCAACCATGTGATGTTGTTTGATAAGCTCAGCTTCAAGTTCCAGACACTTGTTGTACATTTCCACATAATTCACTGATTCAATCATAGCCACAGAAGAATTCACATTTACAGAAGTATTCGGATCCACAGAAGAATGCACAACAATATTCACAATATCTTGAGAAATGATTTGATCCAAGAGTCGATCGTTTTCAATCAAAAATTGTTTCTTTTAAATTTCAAAACACTATTTGTCTACATGATACTGTTAAACAGCAGCTTCTATCTGGTTAAAAACTGTTTGTACTTTCGTTACCTCATTTAAAAGATCTTTATCAAAAACATTAAATATGTCTTTTAAAGTCTTTAAAAATGGAATTATTTCATTTTGAAAAACAACTTTAGTGTGTTCAAACCCCCATTCCCCTTCTGTTAAAGCATTGGGCGTGATCTGCTTTTTCACCACATTGTCAAATTGTCTAAGATGGTATTTAAGCTTTTTAAGGCTTGTATTAACCAGGCTTACCTTAGGAAGTTCCTAAGGAGCCTCAATTTTGACAGGCGAAGAAGTTGATTGGTCAATAATAGGGTGTAAAGCTTGTTCATCAGACAGTTCTCGTTGTGGGACAAAACGTTTACCAAAATCTTTAGATAATTGATTTAACTCAGCATAATCAATTGATTTAGTGTTAACTTTTTTTTCTAAGACCATTGAATCACTTTGTTTTAAAAGCATTTTGGATCGACTCTCTTCTTCAAGCATCAAAGTCTTTTCAGAATCAGCAATTGAAATCACATTGGTTTCCTTAGCAATAACATTACCTTCATACAGCATTGGCCTAATCTGCTGAGCTTTCTTAAGATAGAAAGGATTTTGAAAACCAAGAGCTTGATTCAAATTGTTATCATAGAAAACTTGTGGTTTCGTGAGTATATGAACAGTTTGCGCGGATTGACCCATTTTACAAACAATGTTGTCTAGTTTTTTAACTTTCTTTTCTAAAGCAATTTCTGTATCAATATTCTTAGCTTCTTTTTCCTTGAATTCGTTTTTGAAAACATTAAATGTTTTTGTTAACAATTCCTTTTCCTTTGATTGTTCAGAAAGAGTTTGTTTAAGATTGTTAATTTCTTTTTCAAAATTCGCAAACTGTGCATTTTTCTCCCAAATTATATCATCAAATATTAGCTTTTCTCGAGTATGTAAATCCACATTTTGTCTTTCTTCTAGCATTTTTACCCATTCTTTGTATCTTTCAAGCTCAGTAGATAAGGATTCATTGGTAATTAAATTGCCATTATTGACCTTGTTATAGTTAGTTACTTGATTTAACAGTTGTTCAAACACAAATAATATCAAGGCATCTTGTTGTGCAGAAGAATTTGTATCTTAAACAGTTGCATTTTGTGATTCAATCAGATACTGAGAGTACGAAATGATATTAATATCACTATGTATCTCATTCTCTGGATGTTCCACAAAATGAGAAGGTTCAGAATACGGCATCTCTTGCACACTTTGATTTAACATATCATTATTAGTGTTATCAGAGATTGGTACCTCGGAGAGAACATCTGGTCCGTAACTAGACAAATTGGCCATAAGAACTGCTTTGGCTGTAGAGATCTCGTCATAGTCAGAACCATATGCATACAAATCATCTGCTTGATAAGCTGCATTATGTGTGATGACCAACTATGAAACTGGACCTTCTGCAATACCAAGATCTACCAAGAATTCTAATTCTTCTTCATTAAGAACGTTACCATTTCCTTGAGCTTCAACCAATAGAATTTTTTCCCTGAACCACGTAGCATCCCTTTTCCTCTTTGGCTTTGGACACTGTCTTGCCATATGACCTTCCCTTTTGTAGTTAAAACACTTTACAACCCTTTGTTGACCTGAATAATTCCCTTCTATTCCCGAAGTATTGGATCTTGTTCTTGAAGTACCAATAGCATAAGAATTTTGTCTCCCCTAAAGTGGTTGAATAGTTACTCTTCCATTATGAATAGTTGCTTGTTGTCTTGGGTTGGATGAGTTTCTTAACTAATTATTGGTAGATAGGAAATGAGATGTGACGACAGTAAACAGATTTGACATCATTTTGTTAATGTCATCAATAGGGTCATCTCCTTGCTTAAACACATGAACTGCTAGACCGGAGACTATTTGAAGAAATTTAGAAAGGTGTGTTTGTTGATTAACTGTGGAGACAGTATATTCAATTTGAGGAACGGATTATGATTGTGGACAAGCCTCTTGATCTAAAGTTGATGAGTAAGCATGTGGATACGGTGCTGATGGATAAGTGATTGCATGTGGTGTGGACGGATAAGTAGTTGAATAATGTTATGTGGGATAAGTCGATCCATATTGAGGAGACTGAGATGGTGAAGACTGTTGTTGTTGTTGAAGTTGGGAATTGTTGTATGAAGATTGATAAGTGGTAAAGTGAGATGGTGTCATTTGATGATTTGCAACTAATGCGAGTGGATTTTGACTGCGATCACGCATGAGACGGACTTCATTTGCATGGAGCTCATGTTGTTCAAGATATGCATGAAGTTGATCAAAGTTGGTAGTATGCAAATCTTTTACAAGCTTGACATTAGTCACAAACTTACTCCATTCAGGTGAAAGACTGTTTAAGAACTTGGTATTAACTTGAAATTGCTCCAGTTTCATATTGTAAATGTTCATGTCATTCATTAGCTGAGTAAATCTCAAGTAATACTGATGAAGTGATTCCCCCTTGATGTGAGTGAACTTATCAAATGCATCATACAGTTTGCACTCCCTTTCCTGCTTAGTCAATGAGGTACCTTGCATTAGTAGTTGAACTTTTTCCCATGGATCCTTTGCAACTCTGTGATGATTAACAAGTGAATAGATATCAGTTGGTAGACCTTGAAGAATGATATTAATTGCCTTCATATCACAATCAGCTTGAATTTTCTTAGTAGGAGACAATTCAACATATTTCTTTGTCTTGGTCACCCTATTTTCTTCAATTGTAGGCCAAATGAGTAGACCATGTTTAACTGATTCAAGTATCATTCTTTCGTGTTCTCTATTTTGCATGTATAGTTCCATTATACTTTTCCAAGAATTATACAAGTCTTTGTCAAACATTGGTGGACGATTGTCAGCACCAGAAAGTATCATGTACTTAGCAAGAGTATTCTTTTGTCTAGTTGGAATCATTGAATCCATTTTGATTTGATGTTATTAGATTACTTGTTGATCGGACAGTGATAAGAAGTAATTGTGTTAAAGTGAATTGTCTTTTAGGTGTATTAAGTCTTAAAACAACACGGGATTTTACAACTCTTGATTAAACCGGAAAATAACGTTTCACGGGATTTTACAAATCAAAGAAATAAACCATGTGATTAAAATTATGATTAATTCGCCATGGAAAAATGATCCCCATTAGAAAAACTATAATACGCCATGTGAAAAGAAGGTAAATTGGTCTTTAGAAAAAGAAATTAAATCACCTTGACCATAGAATTTTGAAATATCGACTAAGGTTCGCCTTGGACATAAATTAATTCGACTTAGGAAGAATTATTAATTCGCCTTCTAAAAAAACGTTAATTCACCTTCCAAATAAAGGTGTTAATTCGCCTTGCAAAGAGAAGAGAACTAATTCGCCTTCCAAAAGAAAGATCTAATTCGCCTTGTAAATAAAGATCTAATTCGCCTTCAATGGAAAATAACTAATTCGCCTTCAACTGAGAAGAACTAATTCGCCTTCAAGAACAAAACTAATTCGCCTCTTGCAAAAACGAACTTCAACTTTTTCAAAACACTAAAAGACTCACTTTTTGACCTTTTTACTCAAAATTTCTTGTATAACTTATTTATCTAAGCCTAGTAGAACCTTAAAAATGCAAACTTTAAACTTTTTAACACAAAAAGTTTCAAATCAAGATTTTGACTTAAAAATACATTTTTCGAACCAAAACTTATAAAAGTGAAGATTTTTATGTATTTTCCAAAGTTTTGCTTGTACAACTAGATAATACTAAGACAAAGGAATAAGAAAGTAGTAAACTTTATAGTTTTTAAACCTACAAAAGTTGAAAAACTTTTGTATGATTCAAACCAAAAGAGAAAAGAGAACGAGTAAAAAAATGAACACAATAACAAACAATATCACCTCATGGCTCTTGATACCAATTGTAGAATACTAGTAATCTATAACACACAAAGAACAATGAAGAAATCTAGAGAGAGAAAGAGGTTGGGAGGAAGTTTCTAGTGAGAGAAAGTGAAAAAGAAAATGCACACTTAGATTATGAGAAAAACAACCAACCAACACCCTCTCCGTGTGTGGAGAGGGTATTTATACATAAGATAGGGGGCGGCCAATGGGCTTTGTTCATGGGCTTTCCATGGGCTTTTCCTAAGCTAGCCTATCTAATTTCCAAATATTACTTTACGAGCTATCAAACGATATAATGGAAGTGACCGATACTTTTCGTGATCCTAACAAACATTTAACAGACACTTTTGTTTAGTAATCCCAAATTCCCCAAATAAGAAGTCTCAATAAGCAATCACAAACAGCCCTATAGGTATCTAATAGATCTAATCCAACCAAATACACCCCTCGTCCTAGTCTATACAAATGTTTTACGAATGCTGGACTAAAAAGGTGTTTCGAATTGCGTAAATTGATCAGAAATTTTTGTGGTACCCTATTTTTATAGTCTATGGGCATATTCAATTCTATAAAACCTAATAAGCGCACATGATAACGCTTATAAGCATATCAAGTTGAGCTCAATTCCTTTTTAAAGCTAATAAGCAAAACCACATAAAGAAACTATTCCTAATACTCCCAAAAACATAATCATAAATTACATCATAACAAAACAATTTATTTCACAAACAAAATATATATAATATATACATATAAGTGAATACAGTATACCTTCAATATCCTCTCTTGAAGTCTTGAAGCCCAAACCGTTACTCTTCTAGAACCTGTTCCCATCTTTGTCAGGCCTCTTTCCCTTTCTACGCTTCTTTGAACTATCAAACAACATCATAATTTATATCAGTTACTGATTTCAACAAAATCATACATCTGCAAAATCAAAATCAAAAAGTACAACAACAATAACAACATCAAAAAATGTTATTTAACTTTCTAGCGTTACAACTACTAAAATATCTAAACTCGAAGCATCTCACAAACCTTTAAAACAACAAAACCAAAGAATCCACAACTGATTGATGAATGCTTCTCAAAGTAATTAACTAACAATTTAACATCCATTTTTAGTATCTCAAACCCTTGACAGTTTATCAAACACATTAGTAAATAAATGAAAACAAACCTTGAAAAGGAAATCTTCCCACCCGGCATACCGACTCCTTATGAGCACAACTCACCTGCCTGAAAGTAGAATACGGTCATGAAATTAAGCCATAAAAAGTAGGCTTATGAAACATAATCCCAAAATCAAATAAGTCGTATGATTGCGAGTTTTATATACCCAAAATATATATACTAATATAACTTTAAGAGTAATTAAGAAAATTACCAAGTTACCCTTGATAAAATTCACTCTCAAAAATATATAATATAATATATAATACGCATATTAAACCGGGCATATATGATCACCCGGGTCGTTTCCCCAACGACTAGTGAAATTGAAACATCGTTTAAGCTTGGATTATGATTTGAATAAGCAAATGGATGATTTGTTAATCTACATCTACTAAATAAAAAGCAACAATTAAAAATTTAACAATAAAAGGCAATTTAAGCAATTTAAACAAATACGGAAATCAAATAAAACGCGACTAATAAGCAAATAAACTAAAATTAACTCCTAAAAATGTAAACTAAATTTCTAAACCTAAGATAGGACAAAAGAAAATTTTAGGAAAAAGAAAAACATTTTTTGATTATTTTTGAATTTAATATGAATTAAAAACTAATTTAATCTAATTAAATCCTAAAAAATAGCAAATTAAGTTCTAAAAATTTGGAAAAATGATTTTAAGGTCTTAGAAAAGTCTAAAATATCATAAAAGCAAAAGAAAACAGTTTTAACTATTTTTTATTATTAAATCCCATTTTTAAATTTTAAACTACAAGCACAAAAAAATGAAATTTAAGATCTAAAAAGTGTAAAAATGATTTTTCTGGATGTAAACCTAAAGCTATTTTTTATAAAACTAAATAAAATTTTATAAAAAAGATTTTTATTTTTTTTTGATTATTTTTCTATTTTTTATGATTTTTTAAAGTTTTAAAAGAAAATAAAAGATTAAAAATACTAAACTTATAGTAAAAATTCTAGAAAAAATTCAGAAAATAGCTTAAGCTATAAGGATCCTAGGAAAAATAAGCCCGAAGTTGTAGCTTATAAAATAAGCCACGAAATAAGCTTAACAACTTATATAGCTTATAAAACTAACTTGTGTATAAAGGATTAATAAAAGGAGATAGGAACGGATGAGCTATTGTAGCATGTTGTTAAGGCATTGGTGTTGTGTATGGGAGGTCGTGGGTTCGAGGCAGGCAAACCCCCACTTTTTGCACTTTTTATTTTTTTGACTTTTTTGAAAAACTAAAAATTGGGACTTATAAAGGACACTAAAATAAGCTACTTTAATTAAAGGAACTTATGCTAAAACTAACTAATAAGCCCTAAAACAGCTTATAAATAAGCTGTTACAGTGAATGAGCTTTTGGGCTTAATTTCACTTAACAACTTATAACAAGCTCATTTTAAGCTCAAATCCAAAAAGGAAAATTGTTCTAAAAAACTTATGAAGTGCTTAATCTAAAAATGAAGAGAAGTAAAAGCTGGAAACAACTTAAAGCAGCTTAAAATGTTAATGAAAATGCTAAACTTAGCAAAAACACTTAAAGGTACAAAATCCAATTAAGCTAAAAAAACTTAAAAAGCTACACTGGACTCTAAAACTTTAAGGACTTATTAAACTACTTATAATCTATCTATATAAGCTATAAAATCTAGACTCATAAGCTAAATTAACAAATTAAGATCCTGAAATTCCTAAGTACTGTTTTTTGGCTTTTGAGGTTTTCAGTGACTTTTGACAGCAAATTTAACTAAGTAAATAAGCTAGGAAATAAGATTAAAGACTTATTCTATATTAAGCTGTAACTAGACCTTAACCTACTTGAATCTAAGATCCTAAATCCTATTCTTACTTAACTAAAGATTAAGCCAAAAGTAGCAGTACAAACTGTGACAGCAGTACTAACCTTTTGGTTAGTACTGGTGCACTTTGCACAAGTGCAACACAAGGGTGCAGGTTTCCTAAGGGAAACCTTGCACTTAGACACACTCAAATAGAGTGTATAAACAAGTTGCAAGCAAGATCTAAGCCTTTGAGGGCTTAGATCAAATTTTGCATAAGTGAAATTCTAAGCAAAACACCCTGGTGCTGTCAAACTTAATATAAGCTCAAATTCTTTAAATTCTTAAATCTAATTCATGAAAACTCATTTCCTAATGTTTATAACTGGATTCAATGCTATCTAAAAAAGTTTGCACAAAAATATTTGACTTTAGGAGGTCAAACAAGCTTATGCCAAACACCCCTTTACTACTATGACAGTTATGATTAAGCTACTAAATTTGAAATCTATTAAACAAATGCTTATTACCAGACAATTAATAGATTAAAAAACTTTAATAAGCATGAATTAACAACTAGATAAGCAATAATCTAAGACTTAAGCTATTTTACTATATTTTTGGTTTTTTAGAGGTTTTTAAGATAATTTTATGAAAAACTATGATTCAAACTAAGAAAGTAAAAAAACAGATAAACTATTGAGACTAATTAGCTAAATAAAACACAAATAAGCAACAATAAGCAAGCTTAATAAGCAAATAAGCAAATCTGAATATAAAAAGCTAAGAAAGAACTATTTAAAGCTAGAATAAATGGAAATGAAAGAGAACTTACAAACTCCTCTAGCTAAACAAGAGGTTCCTAAATAGGGCAGCTTCAAGCTCCCTAGCTTATTAGATAAGTTAGGGTAAAGTCCTTGGGATCTCTTCCAAGTTAAGATCCCCTTCCAAAAGCTCAATTCCAATAAGATCCATGATAAATGTAAGTTACACTGTTTTAAGGTTTAGAAATGATTAAATCTGAATTGATTAAGCTCTATTTCAGCTTATAGACTGAAAGAGCTTATTAAGAGCTTATTAGCTTATTGAGTTTGCTTAATGAGAGAGCTTATGAAAAAGAAACTTAGAGAGATTAAGAAAAACTGAATTTCATTAATAAAAAGCTTTCTTACAATACTTAAATGGAAAATTACAAGGTTAAAACAACATTAAGCTAAGAATTAAATTTTAAGCTATAACTAAATTAAGCTACGTCTCCCTATGTGTGTGTGAGAGGTGAGGCTCTATTTATAGCCTGCCTTGGATCCTTCTAGCCTCTTGCCTTGCTCTCCAATCCTTTTAATCCTGGCCAATCATTTCTTCAATCATTTAAGCATCAATCGTGGCCGTTTGATCAAATTCACACTCACACGGATTGCCAAGCTGTCATTCTTTGATGTGACAGCTTGTGCTAGTTGTGTGAGTGTGTTTAGTGCAAAAAACCACACCCCTTTGTGCTTCTTCCATTACTGACGTGACCTCTTGGCTTGAGTGCTAATGAAGACTATTGATTTGACCTCTTTGACCCTGCCATTGTGCTTGTAAGCTCTTGAATTGTCTTCCTTGCCCATTAATTCTTATTTGCCCTTTGTTTTACCATGGGGGTGAAAAAGGGGGGACGATGGATGAATAGTAACTTTTGGCGCCCTTCTTTATAATTGAAAACGGTTAAAAGTCATTTGACTTTTGGAGAATGACACAAATGGACCTTGTCTTTCTTTTTCCCTTTTTCTAGTTATAAATAACTTAAAGAAATTGCAAGTTTAGCCCTTGTGGTTGTTATAAAAGGAAATGGGCTAAGTTAAGTGGGCTTTTGAGATCCGGGTGAGGATTTTTAGGGTTTTTCAGGCCCATTAAGAGGTGAGGGGCTATTTTTGGACTTTAGTGCAACTTGGAGGGTGAAAATGGAATATTTTGAGTCTTGTTGACTTTTGTTGACCATGATTTTGACTGAGGCTTGATTTTTCTGGCTTCGGCTTTGAATCTTTGGCTTCTTTTTGTACTCTTCTGATTCTCGTGTCCGTGCTTGCCCGTTTTTGACTGTTTTCATGTGATTTCTGATATATCCGTACCTGCACACACAAAACACAAATACAAGCATATTTTTGCCATTTTTGGTCTGTTTTGGGTTTATTTGGGTTATTTTAGGTACAAATGGATATGTGTATTCTACACTTATCATCGTACGCTGGCTATATAAGCCAAAACAAACACCTCCTAAAATGGGCTGGTTTTTGCTAATATGCTACAACAAACATCGGAAAATAAGTCGGTTGTCAAGCGTATAAAAAATAAAGCTATAAATACCTCCAATAATGTATGTTGTGGTGATTCCGACTCAATGTGCCTCTTAGGATTTTCTTCTAATTTAGCTTTAGCTTTAACTCGCCTTCTACCCGTAGCTGCTATAAAATAGTTCATTATTCAGCTAAGATGCCTAACAACAAAAAGAATAGTCATATTAATAGGAGGGTCTAACACAAAAATAGAGGTGCCAAATCCTAGTTTCAATATCACCAAAAAACATTAAAAAATAGAAATTTTTGACTATAATTAAGGAAAAACTTCTATAACATGAATTTACCTCCATTATTTTCAGTTCCATATCCACAACACAAAATTTGATCTCGCCTCCATAATTGGTCAAACCTATTATCATAAAAAAAATTAAACAAATCTTTACACTTTTCCTAATATACCAAAACCAAAAATTGAAAAAAATTGAAAAATTAGATCCTGAAAATTTATACCCCAACTGATTTTGCAAGCTAGGGTTTAAACCTATAAAACTACTATAATATACATTTGTTAAAACCAAACCACAATCTAATTAGAAGTTAAAAACAAATACAGCAATAGTTAAAGAAACGTAACCTTGTGCTCGGAGGAGGTCAGAGGACGATTCACACATGCTTGGTTGGCCGGATTTATAGAGAAAGGAGGAGGTGGCCGTATTTTTAGAGAGAGAGAAGAGGTGCAGTAATTTTTAAGAGAATAGGGACAAGAAACTGTGTGTATGAGAGATAGGTGGGTAGACCGGTGGTATTGGTGAATAAGATTTTTTTTGTTTTCACGTTATGTTAAAGTTTGTTATTCTCTAGTTTGCGAACATTATATTGAGATCTTATGAACAAACGATTATTTTGGATCATTATGAATGGATTTATTTTATTACCATGTATGTATTTTTCGATCATATACAGTATGGATTATAATCATGATCATGTAGAAAAGCTAATAGTATATTTCGTAGGGGTCCCGTGTCAATAACGATGCTAGTGACTATGTTAGTTTGCGTTAGTGATTCTATATGCTTGTGATGAAGTTATGAAATCAACCTGGCCAATTTAATGTTGTACAAAATGTAAATAGAATAAGGTCAAGTGAGAGAATGCATGTTAGCATATTTCATACAATATTACGGCTTTAATCTATTTACGTCTAATATAAGATTTAAGTTTATTTGGATACCAAATTTTGTTTGGATACCAAATGACTAATCTCCACCCTCCATATCAATCTTGATCCAATGGATGAGATTAAACCCAAAACTAATTTTCATCCTTTTTTTTAAACTTAAATATCTCCTAAACCGTTAATCGTTAAGCCAAAAAAATATACCATCACGACAAGCATTTAATAATCTTTCTATAGATATCCACTCTGATATACTTTGGACAAAAAACAAATTTCGTTTTTTCATGTTTTTTCACCTTTTTTTGTTTTTTCGTCTATTTTTTTCGTTATTGAAACTTGCATGAGAAATCACATGTGATTAAACACTAATAAAATCACATGTGATATTAGTGTTAAATCACATATGATATTACTGATAAATCACATATGCTAAAATAATATATGATATTAGTGTTAAGTCATATATGATATGTAATTCCAATGCAATCACATGTAATTCGATGTTAGTGTTATATCACATGTGATTTTATATGAATATTCAAATTAGTGTTTTATCACATATGATATTTTCAGGCTGGTTTCAACAACGGAAAAATAACGTAAAAAACATGAAAAAACGAAAAAAAAAGACGTGAAAAAAATGAAAAAAAAAAGTTTTTTCGAAATATATCAAAGTAGATATCTATATAAAGATACTTAAATGCTCATCGTGATGGTATAGTTTTTTTCGCTTAACGATTAACGGTTTATGAGATATTTAAGTTTTAAATAATAGGTGAAATAATAAAATGCTTTTAATCTTACCCATTGATTTCTTTTTAGATGGATGGTGGAGATGAGTCCCCTAGTATCCAAGCAATATTTGGTATGCAATATAACTCTCCTCCTATAATAATATATTGGGTAAGTGTCCATGGTCGTTTTTTAATTACATAAAGCGTCATTTTGGTTTACACACAATTACACATTTCGTCCTTATATAAAACGAATTTAATTACAACAGTCTCCCATGTGGTTGTCCTAGTTTAGTTGACCGGTCCTTTGACTAATTTGCCGTAATCTCTGTTAGTTAAATCCAGTTGCAACGTTAGTCCATAACGACGTCATGTGGCAACGTTAGTCCATTTAGCCAACGAACGTTTGCAACGTTAATCCTTTATACTAACGGTCGTTTATACTTAACTCAAAATTTGGTTGTCTTTATAAAAAATTCTTTTCTAATTATCTTTAAAATTTATATACGTTTTTATACACACATTTTTATACACGTTTTTGTACACACATTTTATACACGTTTTTATATACGTTTTCATATACGTTTTATTATACATTTGATATAAGTTTTTATGAACGTTTTTATACACGTTTTATGCACGTTTTTATTTATGCATGTTTTATATACGTTTTTATGCACGTTTTTATACGCGTTTTATACACGGTTTTATTTTATACACTGTTGTATGCACGTTTTTATATATGTTTTTATACACGTTTTGACACATGTTTTGGTATACGTTTTATATACGTTTTTATGGTCGTTTTTATACACACATTTCTATACATATTTTTATACATGGTTTTATACACGGTTTTATACACACGTTTTTATCCATATTTTTATACACGTTTTTATATATGTTTTCAAACACGTTTTTATAAACATTTTTATACGTTTTATATATGTTTTTATGATCGTTTTTATTAGGGGTGTGCACGGTTCGGTTTGGTTCGGTTTTTGGCTAAAACCGAAACCGAACCGAAATATTTGGTTTTTATAAAATCGAAAACCGAAACCGTTAGGTTTTTGACGGTTCGGTTTTTTCGGTTTATTATCTTTTTCGGTTCGGTTTTAAACCGTTTATGTTTAGGCGTGGGCAATTTATACCAACAAACTTGTTTTACGTAGCAATTTGGTTACTCTACTTTATTTATTTTTTTGTCAATGTGAGCCTAATAATATTTATCCCAAATTTCTATAACTACACATAATAGATGAGACACACACACATGCAAGTGAACATACACATATTATGATCATTGTCACATATGTATTGATATATTGTCAAGTAAACACATGTACACGACAAACACACATATAAACGTTAAGATAAATATATTATAATTTCTCCCACAAAATGAATATGAATTTAAAATTTTGATTTGTTTAGTTATTTTTATTTATATTATATTAATGATATATTATTATATAATAAAACTGGTTCAGTTTTTATTGTTCGGTTTTGGGACCGAAACCGAACTGAATTTTTCAGGTTTTGAAGAAGTAAAAACCGAACAACGATTTTTAGTTTTGGTCGGTTTTTGTGGTTCGGTTTTTTTTGATTTTCGGTTTGGTTTTGGTTTTTACGGTTTTTCTACCCACCCCTAGTTTTTATACACGCTTTTATACACACGTTTTTATACATGGTTTTATACACGGTTTTATACACGGTTTTATGCATGTTTTTATACGTACATTTTCATACACGTTTTTATACATGGTTTTATACACGTTTTATTGTGCACGTTTTTATACACGTTTTTATACACCGTTTTATGCATGTTTTTATATAAGTTTTATAAACGATTTTGTACACACAATTTTTTTACATTGTTTTATACATGTTTTTTATACGTTTTTATAGTCACGTTTTTATGTAATTAACTCTATATTTTAATTAGTAATATGCATTTTACTAGGTGCCACTGTACGATTTCATAAACAAGGGAATACTTCTCAATTTTTTATACATTATATGATTTTTAAATTACTTTAAATAATGAGTTGGGTTAGTGATTTATTTAGTGATTATTGATGTTAATTCTTTTTTTCAAGCTGATAGGAACTACAAATAAGTGATTAAGTGATTAAGAGTTCTCTTAAAAGGAATAAAAAGTACGTGTATATATATATATATATCAGCACACGCATTTATGTATATACAAATTTCTCACTCTAGCATATCATATTTCCACATCACCCGATTAGTATATAGCAAATAATATTAATTTATTTTTTCTTTTTATTTTTCTAACAACAATGTATATTAGAAACCTTCGATCAAATAAATTAGAGGGTAAAAAGATATGAAATTAGTTCGTATAAGCATGCTTTGGATCACAAATCCAATCCAACCGATTAGGATTCTTTTTATTTCTATGTAAGATCCAAGCATGAGAAAGGATCATGATTTCTTCACATAGTGTATCCTTTCTAGGAGGTGTTAGATCAAAGCAAATCATATTCTTATATCTTCATATGATCCAACTTGTGGTATGAATAAAAATAACCATGTCGAAACAAGTCTTTGGCGCCAAAATGTATAAGTTCACTGAGTCACGCCATGATAATAAGCTTTCAAGATCTTTCGCATGTGTTGTGCATGTCACTGAATATTTGTCAAAGTGTTTAAGTTCATCGATCGAGTCACGCCATGATATTATTGTAATATTGTTTATGTAACCAACATGAAGAATGTAAGAGATCGAAAAAGAAAATATATGCATGTAACTAAAGTTATATAGTATACACAGATTATGACGTGCACAATAAAACGTGTATAAAATCATGTATAAAAACATGCATAAAAGTGTGTTTATAAAAACACGTGTATAAAACCGTGTATAAAACCATGTATAAAAACGCGTGTATAAAATTGTGTATAAAAACAAGCATAAAACTGTAGAATATATTTAGGGTTTATAATTTGTGTTGTCCATTCCATCCAAACATACGACCCTTTATAGGGATACAAGGAATAATCTAGACTTTGGGCTTGAGCCCAATACAATCATACATACTAATACAATACAAATACGGGCTAACACTCCCCCGCAGTTTGAGCGGGAGGACATCGGACACTCAAACTGGACCGAAATTCTTCAAACAAAGCAGACGGTAATCCCTTGGTGAAAATATCCGCATACTGATAACAAGAGGGCACATGAAGTACACGGACTTGACCAACAGCAACTAAATCCCGAACAAAATGTATGTCGATCTCAATATGCTTCGTACGCTGATGCTGAACCGATTAGATGATAAATAAACAGCACTGACGTTATCACAATAAACAAGCGTAGCGGAAGACAGTGGAGTGTGTAACCCACGCAATAAATTACGCAACCAACAAGTCTCAGCAACAGCATTGGCAACACAACGATACTCCGCCTCTGCACTAGAACGCAAAAGCATCGACTGACACTTAGAGGACCAAGAGAGTAGGCTGTTGCCAAGAAACACACAATACCCTGAAGTCGATCTTCGAGTAGTGGGGCAACCAGCCCAATCCGCATCAGAATAGGCAACCAAATCTATAGTAGATGAAGAAAATAACTGCAGACCATAATCCAGAGTACCCTGAACATACCTCAAGATCCTTTTAAGAGCAAAGAAATGAGGCTCCCGAGGATCATGCAAATAAAGACAAACCTGTTGGGCAACATAAGAGATATCGGGTCTAGTAAATGTAAGATACTGCAAAGAACCCGCAAGACTCCGATACAAAGTTGGATCAGATACCGGATCAACATCAGCCCCTAGTTTAGACTCAGTATCAACAGGAGTCCGACTCGGATTACAATTAACCATATGTGCTCTCTCCAAAATCTCACTAGCATACTTCTTCTGAGATAAAAACAAACCTGAAGAATCACGTGTAACAGAGATACCCAAAAAATAATTAAGCGAACCCAGATCTGTCATAGCAAACTCCTTATGTAAGGATCCAATAATCTGCTGCAACAAACTCGCAGAAGAGGTCGTGAGAACAATATCATCAACATATAATAATAGATACGCAGTATCAGTCCCCTGTCTGTAGATAAATAAAGAGGAGTCCCATCGACTATGAGAAAAACCAATTTGAGTAATATAAGATGCAAACCGCTAAAACCAAGCTCGGGGGGTCTGTTTAAGACCATAAAGAGACCGCTGTAACAAACACATGTAATTAGAATTAACAGAATCCCAAAATCCAGGAGGCTGATGCATATAAACAGTCTCAGAAAGATTACCATGTAAGAAAGCATTCTTGACATCGAGTTGATGAATCGGCCAATGTCGAGAAGCAACTAGACTAAGAACAATCCGAATAGTACCTAGTTTAACAACCAGACTGAAAGTCTCATCAACATCAACTCCCTCTAACTGTGTACTACCATTCACTACAAGACGTGCTTTATAGCGACTAAGCGTGCCATACGCCATGTACTTGTGGCAAAAAAGCCACATACAACGTACAATATTGGTATCCGGTGGTCTGGGTACTAAAGTACAAGTTTTGTTTTGAATAAGCGCAGTATATTCATCACGCATAGCATTTTGCCAGTTTGGATCATTAAACGCATCACGGTAAGATTTTGGAAAATGAGAGACCAAAGACACATGTAAATTAAGACGCTCAGTAGGATGGTTAGTCCCGACACAAAAATGCATAACCATGGGGTGAACCGAGTCAGGGTTTGGGTTAACCGGGGGATTTTGGATAATAGCAGGTGCATGTTGGTCCGAAATTGTTGTGGTTTGGTGTGAAACAGTCGTAGGTGAGAATTGAATTTGAATTGGTGTATGTTGGGCCATAGGGGATGGCTGTTGGACTGGTGAATGAATTTGGGCCGAAGATGGGGAAGCAGGTGTTGGTGGGGCCGTAGTAGAGGATTGTTGGGCCGCAGGTTTGGTTGGATGTTGTTGGTGTGGTAATGGATCAGTTTGTCTAATATTTGGTGTGGTAAGGGTAAGATTTGGAATAGTATGGTGTAGATAAAAGGTATCTTCTAAAAAGGTATAAGTGGAAGTGGATTTGGGTATGGTGGAGCCATAGGGAAACACGGTTTCATCAAAAGTGACATGACGTGAAATAATTATTTTGTTGGTGTGTAGGTCAAGACAACGATACCCTCTATGAGAAGAGGCATATCCCAAAAAAATAGAGGGTGTTGCACGTGGTTCAAGTTTGTGAGATGGATAAAGGTGAGGGTAACATAAACATCCAAAAATGCATAGAAGGGTATAGTTGGGATCTTTTCCATATAAATGGGTGTAGGGAATGTCATTAGCAATAGCAGCAAGATATTTAGTAAGTGTGTGGCCATATTACGAGCTTCGACCCAAAAAGTTGGTGGAAGGTTTGCTTGGAAAAGGAGGGTACGAATGAGGTTATTAATTGTACGAACCATTCATTCAGACTTTCCATTCTGTTGAGAGGTTTGGGGACATGAAAAGCGGAATTGAATTCCATTTTGGGCAAAAAGGGTATGTAGGCGACGGTTGTCGAATTCACCACCATGATCACATTGGAATGACTTGCTTTCACACTTAAATTGGGTGCGAACATAATTACGAAATAACACGAATTTGGACATAACATCAGATTTATTAACCAAAGGATAAACCCAAACAAACTAGGAATAATGATCTAAAAACAAGACATAATATTTAAAACCCGAAAGACTCGGAATGGGTGAAGTCCACACATCCGAGTGAATAATATCAAAACAAGAACTAATCACGGTACTGGAGCTAACAAACGGAAGCCTCACGTGTTTGCCAAGCTGACAAGCATGACACAAAACGGGAGGCTTCTCTTTATTATACGAAATAAAATTAGAAGAAACAAGACGACACAGCACTTCACCCCCTGGGTGGCCAAGGCGTTGATGCCACGTATATTGACTAACAAGGAAAGCATGAGGGATAGGAGATGGAGCTGTGACTGGGTAAAGATCCCCAGTGTTGTCACATCGGAGAAGCACCCGACGCGTCATAAAATCCTTAACGGAAAAACCAAACGCATCGGATTTGATAGTGCAATTATTGTCACGAACAAATTAACGAACAAATATTAAATTCTTGACAATATAAGGGGTGATAAGAACATTATTTAAGTGAAGAGATTTAGTTGGAGTTGGCAAAATACTATGGCCGGTATTAGTGATGGGTATAGAGTGACCGTCACCAACCGAAATAGACGAATACATACACGAATTAAAAAGTGTACTAAGACTAGTAACCAAATTATTTAAATGAGAACTCGCACCTGTGTCCATGTGCCAGGCGCTAGTAGTAGGATCATGAAGTGTCCCGACAATAAAGTGAGGTAGTGTGGTCGCCTGCCTCGGTTGAGTAGTGTGTCCTGTAGTCCCAGAGTTAAACGATTGGTGCCCCTGTATGGATTGAGCTGCTTGAACAATAGGTACAGGACCTATATTAACATTGGGCTGGACCGGGGTGCCTACTAGATAGGTGGGCTGAACTGATGTTTGGGCCGGGTAGTAAGTGAAGCCAGGTGGGCTGCTATGGATGAGACCTGGTGATGTATAGTAATTAGGCTGGTAAATTGGACTAGGTACAATTGGGACACTTTGGGCTGGTGGATAATAGAAACCAGGAGGGTTCGTTTGACTAGGACTACCATGTGGAATAACATGTGATGGTGGGTTAACATATGTATTGTAGGCTACTGGTTGAACATTTGGAACAACATGCGTACTAGCATTAGTAACCCGAGGTGGAGCCGAAGCAGTGGTTTGCGTTACCCTTAATTGTCGCAATAATTTTACCAACAAGTCATGTGTGGAGGGTTGAGCAGATCCAGTCATGATGTTTGTTTAGGTTTTCGTTGTAGTAGTAGAACCTGTTAGGGTTTGTATGAATAATATGTAGTAACAATAAACAACTCGGAGCAGACCAAACAAGCAACAAATCGTTGTGACCTTGCACAACAAATCAAGAACAAAAGAATTGTGACCTTGCACGATTACTAAACTTGCGTGAC
>BQNB010072889.1:0-27129 GCA_026074375.1 Tanacetum coccineum
TAAGCTCATACACCCAAACTTATCTTAACACCCTCTTAATAAGAAGATAACATGTTTTGTTTACCTATACTTCAAAACTTAGATCAGCCAATGCAGTTAGGCATCCGATCCTAAGCCAGTAAGTTTTCCCAGGCCCAACTCTGATAGCATACGGCAGCAGTCATCACTCGTGGGGTTATATAGACATGTGGAAATCCCAGGTGTAAGGCAATTGAATTTTCCTCTTTTGTAAATCAACAATGACTGAAACCAAATTCATAAACATATCATTAGATTCTTCTATAACTTATTCAAATTTTTCTATAGTAGTATCTAAATACCTGAGGATAGCCGACCCCAAGATAGGAGATAAATGAAAGACCAGTGGCGTGTTCATTGCAAATGTAATTTTTATTTGCAAAAGACAATCACAAAAAAGAAAGAAAAAAACTTCAATGATAAAAATAAGTCAAAGTCCATAATATGTACCTACGATTTTATACGAAACGCATATGCAAATCAATTGAGTTATACATACCTAGATATTGTCTGCTCTTTAACGTATCCACCTATGTTTCAGCAGCTTCAAATAAGGCTTTACGCTCATCAGTGATGTTATGTCGCTTCTTCAGCTTTTTTGACACAAAATACATCACTACAAGTCCACCATACTTTGCCACAAGCCTTTCAGTGAAGTTAAAGTTTCCTAAAATAGTATTAAATCCAGAATCAGTTCCCACAACGTTATTGCCAAAAGGGTGCCATGTAAACAGCTTGTCATTCATGTCAACTTTAAAATTTGAAACAGTAAAGAGATTTACCAATGCAAATCAGTAAAAATATTGCTCCATTACACCTAAAGGGTACATGCAAAGAAAACTTGAGATCAGAATATATATTTACTACTTATACACAAAAAATTACTTTTATGTCTGCAATCATCCCTCAAAGTCTAGGCCGACTGTTTTTTGGATAAAGAATCCCATGTCTGGTAATACAATGAGATACAATATTTAGTTTAAATTTTTGTAAGTACTACCTTGCAATCAAATATAACCACCTACACAAATATATAATCATTACCTTGAAATTTCATGTACCTTCATTTACATTGGCCTTTTAAAAATCCATACTTAAGCTAAAATCAAATGAAGAGTTTTTTTGAATTAGTTTAAACTGTGTGCAAGAACAAACAGGCGTTCTAGTCCCATCACCAGCCAAATACAGCAGATCATCAATTATTATAGACACAATACCTAAAAATATGTAACTGTTATTTTAAGTTGTTATCTTCATAATAATTTATAATTGGAAAAGAGGTAAAGAGTTGTTATCATTAGAATGTCGATTACTAAATTATCTGCAAAGAATATCAGGATAAAAATATTAGTACATATCTAAAGACTGGAGAAAATATTAGTACGTATCTAACGACTATATTTTTAAAATTACAACTTTTCAAAAACCCTTATACACGTTTTTTTTGAAAAATATATTTCAAAAAACTGGTTTGGTCAAGTGGTTAGGGGCAACCTTGATATCCTTGAGGTTCAAGGTTTGAATCTTTAGTATCTAAGTTTTTTAATGAATTTCAAAATTTCTAAAAAAAATTTATGCATTAATAAATTTTGAAAATTTCTAAATTTGTAAAATAATTTATGCATAAACTACAAAATTTCTTAAATAATTATTGATGACATGGATTGAAAGATGACTGGGCATTATGACATGGCAGTGGGATGCCAAGTGAAATAATATGTGTCATTCCTCCTCTTATATATAATGTCGATATATATATATAGATAAGCGTTCATTTAAGAAGGCTAATTTTTATGAGAATGAAAGAAGGGATCCTAGCCCTCCATTAGCCCCTTCTTTTTTAGATCTAATGGCTTAGATTAAATAAGATTTCTATTAAACTTGTATTGAAATTACACTTAAAAAAAGCGGAAGGGCTTTTATGTAATTTCACTTCCAAAAATCTTAGGGGTCTGTTTGCTATTCCGTCATTTGTTATGTTTTACCAAAAGTGTAACCAGATTTTTCTCTCTATTTTCTTTTTCACACACAATCGAATAAAAAAAACATACACATAAACACACACTAACACCAGATCCATCTCTGTCATCTACCACACCACAACCGTCTCTGGTTATCAACCATCATAACCGTCGTCATCTACCACACCTCAACCATCTCCGGTTATCAACCATCATACCTCTGTCGTTGACTATTCAATTGCTTTTTTGGGATTCAATATTTTGATGTATAATTCGTCTATTAATCGCTTGAAACGTTTTTCCAATATTGATTTGAATGCTTATAGTGGTAATTACTTTCAATTACAACATGTGTAACATATAAGCTTGATGGCTATATCCTATCTTGAATATATATATATATACATATATATACATATACATATATACATATATATACATATACATATATACATATATATATATACATATATACATATATATACATATACATATATACATATATATACATATATATACATATACATATATACATATATATACATATATATATATATATATATATATATACATATATATACATATATACATATACATAAACACATACTAACACCAGATCCATCTCTGTCATCTACCACACCATAACCGTCTCTGGTTATCAACCATCATAACCGTCGTCATCTACCACACCTCAACCATCTCCGGTTATCAACCATCATACCTTTGTCGTTGACTATTCAATTGCTTTTTTGGGATTCAATATTTTGATGTATAATTCGTCTATTAATCGCTTGAAACGTTTTTCCAATATTGATTTGAATGCTTATAGTTGTAATTACTTTCAATTATTACTTTTTTACTAGTTTCAGTTTATGTAATTTTGATTTTTTATTTATTATTTTGTTCTATAAATGTCAGATATTTTCACATGTGAAGATGCTCAATGTTATTGACTTTTTAAATATGTTGCCTTCTTGTTTTGATTTTTAGTTTAAATTTAGTGTCCTGATACTCTTCTTTTAACCTGATTGATGCTTTTGTCGTAGTTGCGTTCCATTTAAGTTTTGTAGGATTATTTTCACCGGTGAAGATTTTATAGAATATTATTTTATTTCTTTTAATATTATCTTCACAAGTGAAATTTTTTATCGAGGATTGATGTTTTTGCCGTAGTCGCTTTCTATTTAAGTTTTGTAGGATTATTTTCACTGGTGAAGATTTTATAGAATATGATTTTATTGCTTTTTAAGATTATCTTCACAAGTGAAATTTTTTATCGAGGATTGATGTTTTTGCCGTAGTCGCTTTCTATTTATGTTTTGTAGGATTATTTTCACTGGTGAAGATTTTATATGTAACACCCTCAAATCTGAGTACGCAGTGGAATGTTTGAATATCCGAGGGCGTTACATTTACGGATCAATAGCACAAGATCTGAGAACGACTACTAAACGTGTCGTTTGAAAAAGATACATTGGATTAACAAAATACTTGTTTGTTACACAAGCCCATGGCTTCAACAACATAAAGTTGGTGAATTCATAGGTTTATGTAAATCAATAGTAGGACTGCAAGATTTCCATGTGTATGATTAAGCAACAAATGCAAACATCATAAAAAGTAATTACGTTTTTCTAAGCTCATGACACTAAAGCTCGACATGCATGAATGCAATATATTGCTAATGAATGCCCGTGAATGATGTTCTAACCTACAACATCCCTAATCCGACATGGTATACGTTCGTTCCCGGTGATAGCTAATCACCCGAACGGGGATTGTCAATCCCAAATAGATCTATCTATAACATTCGCGCTCACAATCCAGTAATTGACAATTCATGATAAAGGGCTCAGTGGGTTATCGCTACTTAGGCAAACACGTAATCATTGTATAAAATGTACACTTGCGTCCAATTTGTAAAACAAGCATGTTCTCACCCCAAAGATGTAAATCATTTAAGAAATTGTAAAACATGGGGCTATGAACTCACCTTAGAAGGTAGTCCTCGGGATGATAAATATATATATCCAAGTAAGCAATGAATCACACCGACAAATACCTAAGTAAATACGGTCAAGTCTTAGTCTACATATTTAGGCTAATGACTCAGTGTATAAACTACAATAAATTGTGTGGTGGCACATATGATTATTGTATAATTACGATGGCACTTGGGAAAACGTATAACTTTGTTAATAAATACTTATATTTATTAAGTCGTGGTTTAAACCGAATAATGTCTGATTATAATTTTCCTGAATCGTTAAGTGTTTAAACAATTCACTTTTGTTTACAAAACACCCTTAAGTTTCTTATAAATGCAAAACAGTCCCTGGGTCTATCAATATATAACATTTGCATTTTAAACCCTTAAGTTTCAATAATTACACTTTTAGTCCTTCCACTTTACAAGGTTTCAATTTAGGTCCTTATAGTTTCATATCAGCCCCCTTATCTTTCAGAATGTTTAAAACAACCCCTAAACTTATTAAAATCTGAACATGACAGTTTTAACCCTATAGTTTATAAATTGGCACTTTTAGTCCTCCGACTTGTAAAAATTGCATTTTAACTCCAAGTTAATCCTAACAAGTGGCATTATGCTTTATTAAGTCCCAATAAGCTGTAAAAACTATCACGGCATTATAGATAAGCTCAACTAGCTTATTTTTGGCTTAATGGGCCTCATTAGGCCCGTTAAGGTCCATTATGTGTTTTAAAGGTCTAATCTAGTTTAAAAAAGTAGAAAAACCCTTATTAAGCTTATTTGGGTATGTTAAGCTGAAAATAAGCTTGGGGAGCTTATTGGAGCTTATTTCGAGTTTATTGGGCCTATTAGGCCTAATAGAAACCCGAATAACCCCTTAAGCCTTTAGGCTAATTTATTTAGGGTCCATTAGGCTCGTTGGCCCAACAACCTAAACCGAAAGTGAACAAAAGGCCCATTGGGGTTCCTTTATTGATTCCAACTAGTTTTCTTAACTCAATAAGCTCACTTGGGCTTGCTTAAGCTGTCCATACTACATGGCTTATTTAAATAAGCTAATAAGCTCGTTAATGGGCTTCTTGGACTCGATATGAGCCCGTTAAGTGTCCTAGGGTTTGGGCCTAATCTATTTAGGTCCAATAACTTTTCTATATTTCAAATAAGCCTAGTAAACTGTCAAAGCTCACAAATAAGCTGCCAACGCTTATTCGTGGCTTATGGGCTTTCAAGGTTCACGGTAATGGGCTAACAAGCCCGATAAAGGTTTGGTTGGTTTTTAAACACATGCTAAGGTATCTTAGGGTCTATACGAGTTTAATAAGCACATCAAGTCCCTTAATAAGCTCAAGAAGCTTATTCATAATTTGTGGGTCCGCTGGCTTGGCCTATTGGGCCTGTTTGGGTAGAAAGGGCCCATTCACGGCCCGTTAAGGTTTCTCTTAAACATATGATTCTTTCCTACGATTTCACGTTACATATAAGCCCTCGATAAGCTCATGTGAGCTTATTTATAAGTTGTGAGTCTTCACTAATGGGTCGTTGGGCCGGTTGGGCCCGAACGTGGCATGTTTGGATCGTGAAAGGCCCATTGTGGCCCGTTACTTCCTAGCAACTTGTATAAGTTTTGAAAAGAGTCCTAGTGGCTATATGTCATTTGTTTAACTTATATATATGTCGTGTTACACATGCAAACGTTGATTAACATTGCATATACGTTCCCAAGCCACTACGTAGCGTTTACCTTAAAGGTTTACGTATGGTTTTTGTACAACTCGTACATAAGGGTCTTTGATCGCGTTAGGGTCCAAGTTTTCTTATAAAAGAAACATCTAAGTCCTAGTTTGTCGTTTAATCATTTTGTACATGCGTTTTAAATAGGTTTTTGCACCACACAAGTATATCATGCGTATATATAGGTACTTGTGACACGTATTTAACTTGACACAAGTCTAGAATCCAAAAGAAACTAAACTATGAATTGTATTGTGTCGTGAGAGACTTACAAAGGTCCTAGTGTTCTTGGATCGAGTAATAGATGTGTAGGATGCTAACCCTTAGCTCGTGTACCCCCTAAGGGCTTGATATATAAACCTTTGTTATGTTTGTGACTTCGAGTGAAGTAAAGGAAGGTGTTTGTTTGTGTCTTATGTCCCGAATAAGAGAAGAGACAAAGGTAGATAGTGTTTAGTGTATGTGTGAGTTGCAAGAGTGTAATATGATGAGTATGAGTGTGTATTTATAGACAAATAGCTAGTTACATGTTTCCTAGTCCTAAACAAACCAAACCGTGCCCTAGTTGATGGTTTTTGAGGGTTTCTAGTTAATCTCCCATGGTTTTGATAATACCTTGAAAGTACTAGTCTTAATTACTTCTAAGATGTACAAGATTTAGCTAGATTATGCAAATCTTAAGGATTTGTTGTATATACATGCATGTTGCCGCGGCATAAGGAAGGAAAAGGAACAAAATGGTTATTAACCAATGTATATTAGGCTAATGGGAGACATTAAGTACCAATCTTAATTAACCAAGTGAAGTACATGTACTTTGGGAGATCATTAGAAGATTTCTAGTTGATTTAACACATGTGACAATTGGTTTTGGGGTCTCATTTGTCCATAGCCGGCCAACATGGGTTTTTAACACAATAATTGATTAATTTTTGTGTTCAAGGTATAAAAGTAGGTATTGGTTTGAGTCTAGGTATTTTCGGGGTGTGTCCAAATGTATTTTATTGCGAAACGTAACCCTTTTACGTGACCAATAAAAATAAAATACGCAAAGTTAATAATTATCTTCTTAATAATTATATATTACTTGATGGATGTAAACCTTAATTTATTTGATGACTGTTTACATTAAATGATTATTTTTAGTCTACGCGATTTGTCTTAAAAGTTAATTTAAAAGTAAACGCGTATAGGACCAAAATAAATAGTGACAAATACTAGGAGTCGTAAAAATGACCTGAAATTGAGAAATGTTACACTAATGATTGGTATCCGATATTCAAATTAGGAGGACGTGAATCTTGTTGCTTTGGTATGGATTGCAGCTGCATTTTAGATGGGACCCCCCTCTAATTCGACTGTGTTTGAAACCTGGACAGATCCGTTGTCATCAATTGAGGGAAAGCGTCATTGTGGTTCCTCCTAATGACATCCAAGCCTGAGCAACAGTTAAAGCAACATTGGTTGAATCGTCTCTGTTTGAACCAAAACTATTTGAGTTATTCTATTGTTGTTGTTGGTCATGTTTTTCCTGTTGACGGGTCAAATTATTGTCCATTAGACTCTTTTTGTTACCATCCTGATTCACAGCTACAGGTCTTACTTCTTGTCGATAGGGAAAAGACCAACCGTGGTTGGGTTACAACTACAAATAAGATCCAGGTTTAATTTATATGCTTTCATAGCATGAGCCATGGTCACCAAATCTGACATTTTGATTAGAACGTTAAAATCTGACCGGCCATCAAACATTCCAAATCCGCACACTGCATCTACTGGTTAAACCATAGAGCTAGGTGCGTAAAAAATCGGAAAAACAAACAACTACAAATAAAAAATATGATAACCTCGTTCTGGTGAAGGCTCCAGCTTGAACCACAACAACTCTCGATAACTGGTCTGAACTATTTCGAAAGCTTTGTAGCCTGAAATTGATACATATCATAATTAGTTATAATTTTAAAATGCTTAACAGATATTTGAATGCATAACCTATTTTCAAATGCCTTAACTAAACACGCACTAAGAGGGTGTTTGGGATTGTTTAATTTTGAGTGTTAGGATGAATTCCGTAGCAAGTACTTAAATATGAGCATCCATTAACGGTTACTACCACTTCCTCTTACTCATGAAACGGCCGTCAGTTTTTGGATGATACGCAGTGCTCATACTAATATCTGTACCCAAAGCTTCTGAAATGATCTCCAGAAATTTGAAGTAAATCTTCCATCACGATCACAGATAATTAAGGCAGGTATCCCGTGTCTTGCCACTATCCTGTTCAAGTACAACCTCGCCAATTTGTCTAATGGATCATTTTCCCTTATTGGCAAAAGTGGGCAGATTTTGTAAGTTTATCCACAATCAACACCCAGATGGTGTCAAATCCGTGTGACGACTTAGGAAGTTGGTGATAAAATCCATCATGATATTATCCCACTTCCATTCGGTATTGTTGGTTGTACTAATATCCGAAGGCCTTTGGTGTTCGGGTCCCTTGACCCTCACACAATAACACACGTCAGGCTTTGCTAACTTACGTGGCGATGTCTGCCCTTCATATAGGGCCACCATATAGCTTTTTCATGTCTTGATACATCTTTACTCTTTTGTTTCTGTGAACCGGGATGGAATATAGTATTTTGACTGTGAGATTCGTGAGCTAATCACAAGATCTTTAAATCTCACATAGCTAAGGTATCCAACTCCTGCTCCGTGTAAACATAAGTGTTTCCCTCGGCACCTGGTTCAATCTTTCCTTAGGTGTATATCCCCTTCTGTATTATACCGCCTACGTCTTCATTCACGAAGTTCTCTGGTTTCTGGGCTTCGATCTGAGCTTCTAAATATTTCGGTTTGTGCAGATCCCAAGCAATTGCATAACTAAGGCTCGAAAACCCAGCAATGCTTCAATCCGTTCCTTACGGCTCAACGCATCGACTACTACGTTTGCCTTCCCCGGGTGACAACGAATGTTGCAATCGTAATCATTTAACAACTCTAGCCAACGACGTTGCCTTATGTTAAGCTCATTCTGGTCGAGAATATGTTGTAGGCTTTTATGGTCGGTGAACACGGTGCATCTGGTTTCATATAGATAGTGTCTCCATATCCGTTAGGCAAACACTACCAGACGAACCCAAGTTCTAAATCATGAGTGGTGTAGTTCTTCTCGTAAACTTTTAGTTTTCGAGAAGCATAGGCAATCACCTTCTCTCTCTGCATCAATACAACACCTAAACCCTTGTGTGATGCATCACAGTAGACCACAAAGTCTTCGCTTCCTTTAGGTAAAGCCAGAATTGGCGCACTGCACAACTTTTGCTGTATTAACTGAAAAGAATTTTCTTCCTTTTCTCCTTAATCAAACTTGATTCCTTTCTGAGTAAGTTTCGTCATTGATTTAGCAATTTTTGAAAATCCTTCGATGAACCTTCGATAGTAACCCGCAAGACCTAAAAATTGGCGGATCTCTGTTGGTGTCTTAGGAGATGCCCAATCTTTGATAGATTCTATCTTGGCTGGATCCACATGTATGCCTCTACTATCAATGACATGTCCGAGAAATTGTACTTTCGGAATCCAAAATTCACATTTTGAAAATTTGGCATACAACTTCTCTTTCTTAAGCAATTCTAAAATGACCTTGAGATGTTCTTCATGCTCTTTCTCGTCCTTTGAATAAATAAGTATGTCATCGATGAAGACAATTACAAACTTATCCAAGTAAGGCTTGCATACTCGGTTCATAGGTCCTTGGAATACCGCAGGTGCGTTTGTCAGTCCGAATGGCATAACCTGGAACTCGTAATGGCCATACCGAGTTCGGAATGCCGTCTTTGGAATATCTTGTTCTCGCACTCTAAGCTGGTGATATCCTGATCTCAGATCTATTTTTGAATAAATACTGGATCCTTGAAGTTGATCAAACAAATCGTCGATCCTTGGAAGTGGATAACGATTCTTTACTGTCAGCTTATTCAACTCTCGGTAGTCGATGCACATTCTGAATGACCCATCCTTCTTTTTGACGAATAAGACCAGGGCTCCCCAAGGTGAGGAACTAGGGCCTTAAAAAACTTTGTCGAAAAGCTCTTGTAATTTCCCGAATAATTTCCTTCATTTCGGATGGGGCCAATCGATACGGTGCTCGAGCTACGGGTGCGGCTCTGGAATTAATCGATTGGGAGATTCCACTAGTCGACCCGTAGGAAGGACCTGGCAAGCTCCTCGGAGAACACTTTAAGAAAATCTCAATGATTTGGTACGTCCTTATATGTAGTTTCCTTCAACTTTCCTCCTCTTTCTTGGCAGATAACTAAGCCCAAAAGACCTGGCATCCTTTGCCATGACTCTTGACTTTTTGAACATGAATAACGTCAACCGAGATTCTCTCCGTTGCATACTTTGTTGCCACAAAAAGTCAATGTTTCATTCTCATAAGGGAACTTGAACAGTTTCTCATTGCACACTATCACGTGCGTGAAATCTTCTTAACCAGATCAATAACCGAAATGACATCGAAACTACCAGTTCTATCTACGGGCAATTAATCTAGTTGAACGGATGGCTAAGAAATTTAAAGTGCAAATCTCGTATAATAGTGTCTATCCCCGACTAATTAGTACACCATCACTAATATCGACATCATAACTATTTTCTAATGGAGTTGGGGCGATGTTAATCAAGGAACTAAATGCAGTGGATATAAAAGCGTCTTCAGCACCTTGTCGACATAAGATGAGATTCGTAGTGGTTATTTAAGAGGAACATACCCTGACGCCATTGGCATCAGGTTTCCCATGCATTCCTCTCTTTTTCAGCATTCCGCCAACTGGCATAACCCAGCCCTTGTACATTCCCATTTCCTCCATCCCTTAATCTTCCACTTAGGGACAATCTCCTTGAAATGCCCAGGCGCTCCACACTCAAAACAACCATTCTCTGGGAGCTGCCACATTTTCCCTTCTGAGTATTAGCCTACATTTGTATTACCGGTACTACCTGTAATCGCCGAGCAAAATGCTCTATTTGTTTGCACGTTGTGGCATTTTTTTTTGTGCACGGGCCAATGTGATGAAGATGGCACTTTGGTGTACATGGGCAATAGAATCCCCCCATAAGGTTTCCTTTCGCCTTCCCGTAATGTAACCTTGGCGCATTCTGCCTCTTGAAGGGTTTGTTGCTGGTGACCATGGTTGTTATTGGGATGAATCATCAGCCTTCCTTTTGTTGTCAGATTGCCTTTTTCCCTGCGTAGGTGCAGAGTTTCTGATCCATCAAGTCGTTGGCCAACTCAATAGTCTCATCCAACGTCTTGGGTCTGGCAGACTTGACGTTCCCATAAATGTTGTCAGGAATCCCACTAATGTACTTGTCAACCTTCTCGGTTCGTTGGCTACAAACTAGTACATATCAGGTTTAGTTCTTGGAAACAATCACATGTAGCTGAACATTCGTTTCCCTTGACCTTTAGGTTCCACAGCTCGATTTCTAATTTCTTGATTTCACCCTGCGGACAATACTTGTCCGTCATCTTTTATCTTCGAAAGCTTACCGAATCATGCATATGCCTCATGACCTAAGGTTCTTATCTGACCATTCCACCAAGTCCAACGCATCACCTAACAGAGTGTAGGTGGCAGAACTTACTTGATTCACAATAGCATAACCACTGATATTGAAGACCGACCACGCCTTCAGTTCCTTTGAAGTTCAAAGGTTGACACTTCATGAAGTCAGCGTAGAAACAAGGGCGCACAAATTTTTGCAACGTTCATGTTGGTATCCTCGTAGCGAACTGTAGCTTCCATCTCCATTGGTGGAGTTCCGCAAAATAGCTTGGTCAAACATTGCTTGAATGGTTATCTTCCTTTCTGGAGTCACGGGTTGTTTTGGGTGTGGCATTGTTAATCAAACAGGGGTAATTGGTCCATCTTCTAGTCCGTAGGTGCCATTACTTGTCTAGATCACAAAAGACAAAACATGAGGTTATATGACATAATATAATAATGTATAGATGAGATATCAACACAAGAGAGGTATATAGTACAACATAACACATCCATTTCATTCATAACTTTTAAAATTTTTACATGAAATACTTTTCAGAGTACACATAATACAATACAAAAGATCTAAGCATTAGGTTAGTGGGAAAACCCCTAATACTTAACATGCCTGTACATGACCTATGCAAGATAAAACAAATACATAAATCTACTAGATGTGACGTCCAGCATAATCCAGAAGCATCCTGGTGATCTTTTTGATCCTAGGCACTGAGCCACTGTCCTAGGTCTGTCTAGCTCTCCTCTGCAGCCTCTCGCATGTAACAGAATCGGCCTGCATGTCGCTCATGAAACTCTCGTCTCATGTCCTCTAGTACACTCCGGAGAGTCTCTACCAACTGTGCCTGAAACGGCTACGGCAGTCTCTCGAAGCGCAGCTAACGTCGGCCTACTAGCAGTTAAAACGAGTCTATGTTACCTGATGGTGTGTCTGAATGAGGGTACCCTACAGCTGTATCTGTGTCTGGTGTGCCTAGAGATGGGTCTCATGTGTATACACATGATCACGATAGGTCTGAAGCTCCTGATGAATCGCCTGACTCAATCCTATCGAGTGAGCCCAAGCCTCGTTCGTGAAGCATAGAGGGCCCTCCTCCTCTACCATAACATACTGTCTCTTGGAGAGTCATCCTATCCCCCATAAGTAAATTGACCTGCTGCGAGTCCATATCGACTCGCTGTGATATACAAGACCTACTATCCTTAGCATCCTCTAGTAAAGTATATACAAGTCCTTTGTATCGATGCTCATAGAGGAGCCTCACAATGCTCAGTGACCCTAGTATTGACTCTCTACAAGTCATAGTGTGTTATCTCAGGAACTGTCCCTGCATGGATCTACCCAATAACCCTAATACCGTACCCAACATCTCTAGTACCCCTATCGCCTTCTCTTCACATCTACCATGCAAGACAAACCCAAATCTACTCCCCCCTTGCCTCTGGTAGGTCCTAGCAGTTAGAACTCTCCCCGACCTCGTTATCTGGAGCCTAGGGTGACAAAATACAACAAACACCTCTATGCGGGTGGCTGCTCAGACTCGGGAATATCATCCCTAACGGTCCAACGTGTGGTGGTATGAAATAAGGTGGTAGTGTGGTAGTAGAGGTGAAGGTAATGCGACATTAACAGCATTCAATGAGAGCCTAGGTAAGATGCTATCCTTAGTGTACAGGATTGGGTTGGACACCCAGAGATGAAGGTAGTAAAGGTAAGGCACAGGTGGTGGTGATGAATGTGCAGGTGGGGCTGTGCACCTAGCAAGGCGCTCTCCTGCAGAGGTTGGTGATAGTGAGATAGGTGGTGATGGTGATGGAGTAGTCATGGCCAGAAGTCACTCAACCCTCTGGCCGTCGTGGTGGAAGGGATATGGAGAGTCTGAGGCCGGATTAGCCGGTAAATCCTAGCCCCAATAGTAATGTCAGTGGAGGTGGTGGTATAACAGGCTATGTTCCCTCAGGTGGGAAAACAGGCTCATCAACAGGTACAACAATCGCAGAGTCGGGCCGACTAAGGCTCCTCCCTCCACCTCCCCGTCCTCATCATCCTCATCATTGGCGTCATCCCTAGATTGAATCACCGTCATCATCAACTCCATCCATCTCCCTCATCCATAGTATAAGTCCAACCGACCAACCTCTGTCTCATCATCCCGTATCTTCTCTGGATCCTCCACTCGGGATTCCGACTCAGTAACATATCCGGTGACTCAGCCATAGGTGAATCAACAGGAGGTAATGGCTGCTCCTTCCTCTGCTGGAAACTCATGCCATCCTCCAATGGTATAAACACAGGGTATATAGGATCTGACACTAGTTCAGGATCATGTGCTGTACTAACCAAAAATAGGCACACGCTCATCCTCGTCCTGAGAACTAGTGGTGTCCCTGTGGATCTCTTTGTGTCCCCTGGTAATGTAAAACCGGTGGATGGTGGGGCTACTTTGGCTGCAATCGGGAGTCCGTCGTATCCCTAAGACGATGACTCGTGAGGGATGCCTCCTCAGATCTCTCCTCATCTCCGGCTCCCAAAGGCTTTGCCGAGCTCAAAGTCCGGTGTAACCGGAAGTGTAGTTAACCGCAGATGTGCAGAAGACATAGATATACTGAAAAAAGCAAAATAACCTATAAAAGTATTACTATATAGGAAAGATCGGAAATTATTAGTGTCTGTAACGTTTAATTATAAAAGTCTTATAGTGATATACGTAATATCGATTTAAATACACGGTATATCAACTCGTGTAAGCACTTAAGTACCCTACTAATGCTAAAACAATGTATGTCATGTAAGCACATAAATTTGATGCAACAAGTAATGTGTGTATGTCCCATACAAACCCCATTAGTAAATCAAGTGTTTGAAAATAGTTATAGTCCAGACAAAACTTTTAACCTGGTTCTCTATAACCTTGGCTCTGGTACCAATCTTTAACACCCTCATATTTGAGTATGCAGCGGAATGTTGAATATCCGAGGGCGTTACTTTATGGATCAATAGCACAAGATATGAGAACGACCACTAACGTGTCATTTTTAAAAAGAAAATTGGAAATAACAAATGCTTGTTCATTACTATAAGCTCAAGGCTTCAATTGTTGACAACATAAGTAAAGATTATTTTCAGTTTTATAACAAATGTCCCCCAAGAATGTAATACACCCCAAATCATTAGTCACTGACTCTTTCCAAGAGTAACCCCTAATGTATCTGAGCACCCCTGCCTTATGACCTAGAAAACATGCTAAAATAGCAACATAAAGTTGGTGAATTCATAAGGTTTATGTGAAATCAATATAGGAACTCGTAAGATTTCAAGTGTATGATTAAGCAACAAATGCAAACATCATAAAAAGTAATTACTTTTCCTAAGCTCAATGACACGGAAGCCTCGACAGTAATGAAAGTAATATATTTCCAAATGAATGCCCGTGAATGATGTTTATAAAAAACCGCGCAACATCCCAAATCCAACATGGTATAAAACAGTTCAATTCCGGTGATAGCTAATCACCCCAACGGTGACTATCAAGTCCCAAATATAATCTATATATAACATACCTCCGCTCCACAATCCAGTAATTGAACAGTATTATGATAAAGGGCTCATGGGTTATCGCTAACCCAGGCAAACCACGTAATCGTTTGTATAAAATGAACACTTGCAACCAATTTGTAAAACATGCATTTCTCACCCCAAAGATGTAAATCATTTAAGAAATTGTAAAACATCGGGCACTGACCTCACCTGAGAGAATAAGACCACTGAAAATGAACAATAGAAATCCAAGTATGAATCACAAACCCGGTCCAAATACCAAAGTAAATACGGCCAGACTTAAGTCTACATGAAGTTTAGGCTAAAGACTCAATTTATAAACTAAATTAACAAATATTTGGCGAGTTATAAATAACTGCTTAAACCCTTGTGTGGTAGTATACATGTTTATGCATTTGTATTCGTTTGATTGGCTCTAAGGGGGGGGAAGTTATAAACTATATCCCCCGTTCTTTATCGTATAAAAATAAATTTCGTCCCGATATTTAAAATGTTTATGAAATCACTTTCCGTCACAAAGTAACCTTAAGTTTCTTATAAAATTACAAAACAACCCCTCTGAGGGTTTATAAAATTTACTATTTTACATTTCAAACTCCTTAAGTTTATCATAATTATCCTATTAGTCCTCCACTTAAAAGTTACAATTTAGTCCTTTTAGTTTCACACCACCCGCCTTAACAATTTAGAATAGTGTCAAAATAGCCCTAGACTTATTAAAGTCCAAGAATGATCTTATAACCCTATAGTTCGCAATTTGACCCTTTTAGCCCCTTAACTCGTCAAAATCACATTTTAAGTCCATAAATATGCTCGAATGAGCTTATTTTGGCTTAATGAGCTTATTGGGCCTTATTGGACCCGTTAAGGTCCCATAATAAGGCCCAATAAGCGATTTAGTGGTCCAATCCAAATTTCAAAAGCATAAAAGCCTTTATTAAGCTTGTTTAAGCTACATGAATTTGTTTGGCTCATAAATAAGCTCAGATGAGCTTATTTTGAGCTCATTGGGCTCGTTGGCCCAACAACCTAAACCGAAAGTGAACAAAAGGAACATTGGGGTTCCTTTATTGATTCTAACTAGTTTTCTTAACTCAATAAGCTCACTTGGGGTTGCTTAAGTGCTGTTCAGCACTGCTGGCTTATTTAAATAAGCTAATAACTCGTTAATGGGCTTGCTTGGACTTGATAAGAGCCCGTTATGGCCTAGGTGTTTGGTCCTAATCAATTTAGGTCTAATAACTTTTATATCTTTAAAAAAAGCCTAGTAAAACTATCAAAGCTCACAAATAAGCTTCCAACACTTATTCGTGGCTTATGGGCTTTCAAGGTTCACGGTAATGGTCTAACAAGCCCGGTAAAGGTTCGATTGGTTTTTAAACACATGCTAAGGTATCTTAGGGTCTATATGAGTTTAATAAGCACATCAAGTCCCTTAATAAAACTCAGAAGCTTATTCAAAATTGATGGTCCGCTGGCTTGGCCTATTGGGCTTGTTTGGGTAGAAAGGGCCCATTCATGGCCCGTTAAGGTTTCTCTTAAACATATGATTCTTTACTATGACTTCACATTACATATAAGCCCTCGATAAGCTCATATGAGCTTATTTATAAGTTGTGAGTCTTCACTAATGGGTCGTTGGGCCGGTTGGGCCCGAACGTGGCATGTTTGGATCGTGAAAGGCCCATTGTGGCCCGTTACTTCCTAGCAACTTGTATAAGTTTCGAAAAGAGTCCTAGTGGCTATATGTCATTTGTTTAACTTATATATATGTCGTGTTACACATGCAAACGTTTATTAACATTGCATATACGTTCCCAAGCCACTACGTCGCGTTTACCTTAAAGGTTTACGTATGGTTTTTGTACAACTCGTATATAAGGGTCTTTGATCGCGTTAGGGTCCAAGTTTTCTTATAAACGAAACATCTAAGTCCTAGTTTGTCGTTTAATCATTTTGTACATGCGTTTTAAATAGGTTTTTGCACCACACAAGTATATCATGCGTATATATAGGTACTTGTGACACGTATTTAACGTGACACAAGTCTAGAAACCAAAAGAAACTAAACTATGAATTGTATTGTGTCGTGAGAGACTTACAAAGGTCCTAGCGTTCTTGGATCGAGTAATAGACGTGTAGGATGCTAACCCTTAGCTCGTGTACCCCTTAAGCGCTTGATATATAAACCTTTGTTATGTTTGTGACTTCGAGTGAAGTAAAGGAAGGTGTTTGTTTGTGTCTTATGTCCCGAATAAGAGAAGAGACAAAGGTAGAGAGTGTTTAGTGTATGTGTGAGTTGCAAGAGTGTAATATGATGAGTATGAGTGTGTATTTATAGACAAGTAGCTAGTTACATGTTTCCTAGTCCTAAACAAACCAAACCGTGCCCTAGTTGATGGTTTTTGAGGGTTTCTAGTTAATCTCCCATGGTTTTGATAATACCTTGCAAGTACTAGTCTTAATTACTTCTAAGATGTACAAGATTTAGCTAGATTATGCAAATCTTAAGGATTTGTTGTATATACATGCATGTTGCCGCGACATAGGGAAGGAAAAGGAACAAAATGGTTATTAACCAATGTATATTAGGCTAATGGGAGACATTAAGTACCAATCTTAATTAACCAAGAGATGTACATGTCCTTAAAGATAAAAAAATGAAGATTTCTAGTGAGTTTAGTACCCATTATTCGGCCATAGTGGAGATTTCATAGGAATTGATTTAATTTTTATGTTTCAGGTTTCAAAGTGGGTATTGGTTTGAGTCTAGGTAAGTCTAGGTATTTCTGGGGTGTGTTCAAATGTATTTTATTGCGAAACGTAACCCTTTTACGTGACTAATAAAAATAAAACCAAGTTTATAATTATCATTTTAATAATTATATATTACTTAGTTTATGTAAACCTAAATTTATTTGATGACCGTTTACATTAAATGATTATTTCTAGTCTACGCGATTTAGCTTAAAAGTAAATATTAAAATACACACAACAAACAACATTCCATTATATCCACCAAACCAACCAAATTCACACGACAAAACACCCAAACAGACCCCCCAAACCTCAAAGACAAATACCATCCACCCCACCCCCCAACACACCCCACACCCCAAAAAATAGCATAACACCCCAACCAAAACCGCCCCAAACCATCTTCCTAAACCCCAAAGACACCCCACAACCCAAAAAAATCCATCCAACCACCACACCCCAATACACCCTGAAAACACCCAACCAAAACCACGCCATCACAACATAACAGCAACCACCCACTCACACCAATAATCAAACACCCACCCAAACACACACACAACTACCCATTCGTCACCAACACCCCAACACCAAAACTCGCAACAAAACTCCCACCCCAACCTTTCAACCCCCAATATCCCCCCAACACATCAACCACTCTACCTCTCAAAGAAATACCATCTCAACAACCCCTACCAACCCAAAAAATCTATAACCAAACAATAACCACCACCCAATTGTCCCACAACTTAATCCCACTATCAAACCCCACCCCCACATCCAACCGCCCCCCCCAAGACATAATACACAATACCGCATCCCAAAAAACCCATACCACCTTAACCCACTTATTACAATATAACACCAATTCCTACCCAGACCAATCTCTACATCCTAACCTCAAATTTTCCAAACAACAAATCCACATTTTTTCCCCCAAGCAACACCCCCCGCCCCATTCCACTCATAAAAACTACAAATAATCCCCCCCCTCAAAGAATCCCTAGACAATAGTGTGTGTGATACCCCCCCCCCCCCCCCCAAAATAACCACCATACAAAAAAACCCCCTAATCCTAAACTAATTACTAAAACACAAACACATGCATCAATCATCCTACCCCCACCCATTCACAACCCATATAGACCGCCTCAGAAATTTTTTATAACCTCAATTCCACCTCTCCTAACACTCTCCCCTAACCCTAAATGAATTCAACCCCAAAACCCATATAAACCACCCATTTGTCAAAATATCTTTCCACACCCATCCAACCAGATAAACCCACACTCCCCACACATCAACCATGTCACCCCCACAAAACCCCAACTCTTTACACCTATCAACCCATTCATATCAACATCTTACACACCACACACACCCTACACAACCACACCTCAAACACCCACGCCCAAACTCACACACCTCCCTAGCGTGTCTTCCCCCAAACACCAACCCGTCACACTGTCACCCCCCACTCGCCGCCACACACCCTAAAAAACCCTACACTTAACCACTTAACAAAAAACAATATCCCTGCCAAAAACAAACAACCCAAACCCCTTTAACCCCCACCCCAACTAACCTCCCTCCACATCTCCCTTCTCTCAACATTTTACTCCAACCACTTCTACCCTGTACCCCCCCGCTAATTCCCCCATCAATTAACCCCTGCATCATAAACACCCCCAATAAAACCGCCCAGATCCTTCCCCTCCTCCACCCAATTCCAATAACAGATACTACATACTTCTTAATCCACACGTCTTACACATCAAAAGCCACCCATCAAAAAAGAACAACGCAATACCAAAATATAATACAATTAACGACAAAACCCCACAAACACTCAAAAATTCACGCCAACTACCCCTTTACCCCCCACACCACCATTCCCCCCCCCTTTCCAACCCCACCCTTGTCAAAATAAACCTCACCCCCTCCCCCAATACCTCACCCACAAAAAAATACACGCCCACCTTTCACACTACCACTAACCCACCCCCCTGTACACAAAAATAAAAAAAAGCAACTTACCCCAACCCCCCACAAAATTTACCCCCCAAAAGACCACTTACCCTCAACCCACCTACCATAAAACTCAAACCCCCAATCACCCCCCCAACTTCACCAAATAAACCCATCAAAATTAACAAACCCCTCTCTCCCCCCCCCCCCCCCTCACCAAACCTCACCCCACAACAAAACTCCAACCACAACCCCATACCCAAACCAATGATATAAAATCCCTAATTTCTCAACAATTTTTATACCCTCTCATCACTATTATAACCCCCACCAATACCCAAATGTCATCCTAACCTCCAAGGCCCTAATTCCATAGAACAGCTTATAAACACATCACAAAATCATTCTCAAACTCCAACTAAATTAAAAAAATAACTCACAACCCTTCCACAATAAATCACATAACACATAATGCACAACATAAAACGCACCACCCCCCCCAATAACCCATTCTCCAGACCATAAATAAACAAACATCCCAAACAATAAACAAAATGTATAACCCAAATACACCCTAGTTCCACCCACGAAACATACCCCCCCAGCAACCTTTCCAATAGTAAACACCACCTCTCAACCATAATATCCCCCTACACCTGTCTACACCATCCCACCTACCTATACCCCCCACGAACCCTCACACAATCTCTCACCTATATATACCCACCCTAACTCCACACCGCTATTACCAATATAATCCGCCACCCTAACCCCACTAGACCCACTCCCCTCCCCCCGTACTCCTATCCCCCCCCCCACCTACCCTACCTTACATCCCCCCCCCCTAAACCTAATCCCACCCCCAAAACTATTCCCTCTCGAAACTAGTCCCAATACCAAAACATACCATCAACCCCGATTACAAATATACCACACATGAAAGATAAAGACTATACCAAAAATATATCCAGACTCATTGCCACATAAATAATACTATTCTTCCATCCCACCTTTATCAATTACAACTTGTCCTCTTCACCCCCGCATCCTCGTCTAGTCCCCCCCCACGCCCTTCCAACCCACCCTTCAATCTTCACCCTCCCTCTCCTAACCACCCCTCCTTCTTAGCTATCTTGCTATCTCACATAATCTACCCTTCCCCCAACAGCCATCCACCATCCTCTCCAAACAACCACCTACAAAACCCAAATTCCTTCACCCCCATTAACCTATTTCTCCTCCCAACGCATAAACAAAATACCATCAAGCGTACGCCACTTACTCTAACTATCTATTGTCACGCTCTGTTCCATACTTTTTCATACCAAACTACCAACAATACTTACTTAACCATACCCATTATAACATTACATATTCTATATCCTCACTTCAACTAATACTATCAGCTTATCTTAATTTTATACTAACTTAAAAAAATTATAACAAATACCTCATCACTACCTCACTATTTTTCATTCATATCTCACTTATTTTTCTTTTAACATAACTTATTCATATCTATCTATATCACAGTTACTAAAGTAATCACTATAAACTATAACTCACTTCACTACATCCTTCCTATAAATCATCATTTTCACCATAATAAATCAAACTTTATATAATTTATCACTTCTTTCTATACTATGAGCTTTCCAAACTACTTAATTATCACATACATTCTACCATCACTTATTCATTTCCATTTCATATATATACTCTAACTATTCATTTCTCCTGAAAAACATCATATTCTTTACTACTTATTATCCTATCCAAATATATTATTATTTATACCATAAAAGACACTTATACCTTTAGAAGACTATTAACAACAAACTTCAAAATCTTTTTAAATCTATAATCTTACATTCTCTAAACTATCTTATCTTCACATTTCTTATTCTCATAATAAATCTCTCATCATTCTTTTACTCTCTCTAATACTTCACATTCCCTTTATCTATATAAAACTATCTTTTATTTTGTGAATGCTTCATGGCAAATATCCTGTTTTAGAATAATCTTTAATTATCTTTACGCCTTAGTCAATAGGCAGCAAAACATCTGATAATTTACATCTTCTTTTACACATATCTCAAATCTCACTCTTCTCTTCAAATATCAACACATCTTAATCTATTACATTCTTACTAATCTTTCCATATCTATGTCATAAAATCTTACTACACCACTCCTTTATGCACGACACCTATCCAAGCACTTCTACCTTAACATATCACTTCATCATTAATGAATCTTCCACTTATTCTCTTCAAAATTACCGATCATCATTGTAAATACACTATACAATTACTTTTCTTACAATTTTCAATTATAATTCTCACCTTATAAATTTCCCTTTTCTAATAATTCATTCACAATATACACTAACATTTACCCAACTCCGCCAGTTTGACTCTTTTAATAGACAGGTTATATTCATGCGGCAGAGACGTCGGCGATGCACATTGGGGTTCATTTAGAAGCTAACAGCGTTGAGTAGCCACGATTCTTGTGTCTCTTCGTGAGCACTCGCCAGTCGGTGTTTAAGCTCGGCGAACGTGCATCGTAGGGTTAATGCCTGTGTGTGCATCCAGCTGTAATGTCGGAGACAAACCTTTTGATAAGCGATCCTTCGATAAATTATTTGTTGGTTTTGTGATAGGTCCACGTGTTTGTCTAGGGTGTCGGTTTTGGGAGGAGTCTACTAGGAGTGTAGTTCTACGTATAGTGTTGAGAGTGTGTTTTTAAGCTTTAACGTCTAGCTGGGGTACTACTTTCCTTTTAGTTGTCTGTGGGAGTTCTGGGTTCATCGGAGTTGGATATAGTTATACACTTCGTAAACATTAGATAGGTGTACAGCCACTCTCAGACACGGCAGAAGTAACAGTTCGACAAACGATGTAATCGATAGACCTGCTTCACGAGGTAATCTTGTCTTCCTTCGCGCGAGGTTTAGCGGAGATCATTTCGTCAGATCCAGAGGAGTACGGGATGATGAGACAGAGGAGGTCTGGTCGACTATCTAATGGACGGGAAGATGATTGGAGATGATGAATGATGCGCAATACGATTCAGCTGGGGAGACGCTGATGTGTGGATGAGGGTGACGAGGTAAGCAGGGGAGGAGGAAGAGGAGGAGCACTTAGCTCGTCGACTTCTGTATTGTTGAAACGGTTGATGAAGCTGTTTTCCAACTGGAGAGGAAAGGGCTGATTATACCAACTACCTCCACTGGGACTTCTATTAGGGCTAGGATTACCGTCCGACCTCAGACTTCATATCCCTTCCACCAGAGGTAGAGGTTGAGAGACTTCTGGTCATGACTACTCCATCACCATCACCACCTCTAAGGAGAGGCTTTGTTAGAGCATGGAGTACACCTGCACATTCATCACAACACTTGGCCTTACCTTACTCTCATCTAGGTGTTCTAACTACATCAGACATAGGATAGGCATCCACTAGGCCTTATTGATGCTAGTTATACAGCATTACCTTACTCACTCACCACTAGCACGATCTTATACATACCACCACTTGTTGACCGTAGGATGTTATGTCCCGAGTCTGCTCAGCCACCCCGTAAGGGTTTTTAGTCCACATAGGCTTAGGTACAAGGTCGGGGAAGTTCTACTGCCGGACCCTTATAAGAGGAGGGAATAGTTATGGGTTGTCAAGCACAGTAGATGTTGATAGAGAGGCGATAGGAGATTAGTAGAGTGTGGGTACGGTAGTAGGGATACTTGGGTAGATCGGCAGAGGCAGTTCTTGAGTATAGACTAGGAACCATAGGAGAGGTCAATTCTGAGGGTCATAGAGCTTGCTAAGCTCCATAGCAGGATACATTACTTGTATGCTTTATAGAGGATGCTCTGGATAGTAGTTCGTATAATCTTAGTGTGTCGATATGGATCGCTGCGGTCGATTTTACTTAGGGGGATAGGGAGGACTCTCCAAGAGACAGTATAGCTATGGTAGATGAGAGGCCTACTGCTTCCGAGAGGATAGGGTCACTCAATAGTGATTGAGTAAGTAGTGATCATCAGGAGCTTCAAACCCATCAAGGGCTCATGTGTATGCGATACGAGAACATCTAAGGCACACCGGACACATCTACAACTGCCGGGTACTCTTATTTCAGACAACATCAGGTATATGAGACTCGCTTTCAGATGCAGCAGGCTGAGTTAGAGTGCTTCGGAGTGACGCGTAGCATAGGCACAGATGGTAGAGGACTCTCGGTGTCATTAGAGAATAAGGCCAAGAGATGATGACATGGCAGGCGAAGTTATTACGCTTGCAGAGAGCAGCAGAGGAAGTAGTCAGCCAGGACCAGCGGCTAGGATTCCAGAATCACTGGTTGCTTCTGGGATGCTAACAGTGAAAATCCAGTGATTTTACGTTAGTTTAACTTGCTAGGTCATGTACAGGCATGTTAATATAGGGGTTTTCCGCTAGATAGCATTAGATCTTTTTGTATTGTTTTTTGTGGTATTGACAACTATTTCATGTAAAATTTTCAAGGTTATGATGAAATTGATGTGCTTATGTCATAATATATACCTCTTTGTGGTTGATATTTATCTATACATAATTTATATTCTGTCATAAACTATGTTTTGTCTTTTGTGATCTAGAGAATTGGCACTAGACAGAAGAGGACCTGGAAAACCCCTGTTAAAACACCGCAGACTAAACAACATGACTCTAGAATCATCTCAGCAATGATTGACAAGCTCTTTTGCAAAACTCCACTAATGGAGATGGAAGCTCAGTTTCGACGAGGGATAACCGATGGAAGTACAAACTATGCGCCTTTATTTTTACGTGACTTCATAGAAGTGTCAACCTTTAAATTCAAGGGGATGAAGGTTATTCGGTTTGACTTGGTAGATGAGAAGATGGGATCAGTTTCATATTAATGGTTGTGCTATTGAGAATCAAGTGACGTTTGCCACCTGCATCTGTTTGGTGTTGCTTTTGCTTGGTGAATGGTCAGATAAGTAAACCTTGGTCCTGAGGCATAGTAATGACTTGGGAAGTACTGAAGGAAAAGATGACAGAAAGTATTTGTCCGCAAGTGGAAATCAAGAAATATAGAAATCTGTGCTGTGGAAAAACTAAGGTAAGGGGAAGATGTTCAGCATACACATGAACGTTTCCAAGAGCTAACCCTGTAGGTACCAAGTTTGTTGCACGAAACGAGAAGGTTGACAAGTACATCAGTGGATTCTGACAACATTTTATGGGATTGTCAATATGTCCAGACTAAGAGTATGGATCGAGCTATTGAGTTGGCACAAGACTTGATGGATCAGAAACTTGCACTTATGCGAAAGGCAGTCTGAAAACAAAAGGTAACGGTTGTGATTTATCCGAAACACACATGGGCACCAGCACAAATCCTTCAGAAGAGGTAGAATTTCGCAGGTCACAAATATGGGTGAAAGGGCGAAAGGAAGCCTTATGGGGGATCTTTGCCAAGTGCACCAAGTGCCATCGTACCACTATGGCCCGTGCACCAGAAGTGCCACTAGAGTGCAGCTAAGTAGGGCATTCTTGCTATGATTGCTAGGTGTATGGTAACACAAATGTTGCTAATACTCATAAGGGCAATGGGACAGCTCCCAAGGGGAATGGTTGTTTTGAGTGTGGAGCACCAGGGCATTTCAAGAGAGATTTTCCTAAGTTGAAGAATAAGGATAGAGGGAATGGGAATGCACAAGGCTGGGTTTATGTAGTTGGGAATGCAGAAAGAAGAGGAAATGCAACGGATAGACCCTGATGCCAATGTCGTTGACGGGTACGAATCGTACAACCTGAGTAAGTTCCTCTTAAGTATACCAATATGCTTCTCTATTTTCGACACTCGGTGCCGATAGAGCTTTATTATCCATGCATTTAGTTCACTTGATTAACATCGCCCAACTCCATTTTAGAAAAATTATTATGATGTCGAATTAGCTTATGGAAATTAGTCAGACTAGACCCTATTTATACAAGGTTACACTTTAATTTATTAGACATTGCCAGTCAAATAGTTCTAATGCAGTTAGAACTAGGTAGTTTCGATGTCATTGGCGGTAGACTGGTTAAAGCAGATGTCACCGCGTGATTGTGTTCGAGGAGAATATGTTCAAGTTCCCTATGGAATGAAGCTTTGACTTTTTGTGGAATGAGAGTAGCAACGGGAGAGATCTCGGTTGCCTAGTTATCTCATGTTCAAAAGTCAAGAGTACATGCAAATGGATAAGGTCTTTTAGCACATATATCCGCAGAAAGGGAGGAAAGTGGAAGACAAACTAATAAAGGAATGTACCAATCATTCGAGATTTTCCTTAAGTAATTGCGAGGAGCTTTCCAGGTCTTCCTCTGGCTTGACTAGTGGGGAATTCTAAATCAACTTAATCCAAGGAGCCGCGCCTGTTATAACTCGCAGCATGCGTCATCGATTGTCCATCGAAATGAGAATTATAGAACAATTACAAAGAGCTTTCCGCATAGGATTCATAAGGCCTATTCCCACTTGGGGAGCCCAGTCTTGTTTGTCAAAAAGAAGTGATGGGTCATTCAGGATGTGCATCGACACCATGAGTTAATTAACTAAAGTGAAGAATCGTTATCCACTCTGAGATCGACGATTTATTTTGATCAAACCTCTAAGGATCAATATTTATTCAGAAGATTCAGGATATCACCAGCTTAGAGTCGAGCACAAGAATTCCAAGACATTCCAAAGACGGCATTCCGAACTCGGTATGGCCATTACGAGTTCCAGGTTATGCCATTCGGACTGACAAACGCACCTGCGGTATTCATGGACCTCATGAACCGAGTATGCAAGCCTTACTTGGATAAGTTCATAATTGTCTTCATCGATGACATACTTATTTATTCAAAGGACGAGAAAGAGCATGAAGAACATCTCAAGGCCATTTTAGAATTGCTTAAGAAAGAGAAGTTGTATGCCAAATTTTCAAAATGTGAATTTTGGATTCCAAAGGTATAATTTCTCGGACACGTCATTGATAGCAAAGGCATACATGTAGATCCAGCCAAGATAGAATCTATCAAAGATTGGGCGTCTCCTAAAACACCAATGGAGATCCACTAATTTTTAGGTCTTGCTGGTTACTATTGAAGGTTCATCGAAGGATTTTCGAAGACTGCTAAATCAATGACGAAACTTACTCAGAAAGGAATCAAGTTCGACTGGGGTGAAAAGGAAGAAAACGCTTTTCAGTTAATAAAGCAAAAGTTGTGCAGTGCACCAATTCTGGCTTTACCTGAAGGAAGCAAAGACTTTGTGGTCTATTGTGATGCTTCACACAAAGGCTTAGGTGCTGTGTTGATGCAGAGAGAGAAGGTGATTGCCTATGCTTCTAGACAGTTAAAAGTTCATAAGAAGAACTACACCACTCATGATTTAGAACTTGGATCGGTGGTATTTGCTCTAAAAATATGGAGACACTATCTTTATGGAACCAGATGCACCGTATTTACCGACCATAAAAGTCTACAACATATTCTCGATCAAAAGGAGCTTAACATGAGGCAACACCGTTGGCT
>BQNB010072890.1:0-7500 GCA_026074375.1 Tanacetum coccineum
AAGTGTGAGTCGGATTTGTTGTTTTGATGAAATGGGTTTGCAAGATCTATGATGTTAAACTCTTTTGTGATTTGGATCTTTTTAAGGTCTATTTAACTGTTATTCACAACAAGATGACTGAGATCTTATTTATTTTTAATTCTTTTCTTTGTTTCGAAAATGAGTCTGTCAAAATTGTTCTTGTCGAAAAAGAGTTTACGAGTTTGGTATGACGATCTGTGAAGATTATTTCTTTTATTTGTTCCAAATTTAATACAAACACAGATCTGGATAGATCTAGATCAAAGTCCTAAAAACGTGTTGACCAGTTTGACCAAAAGTCAAAAATCGATAAAATCAGTTATACATCCGAGTTTGACCAGTCAACGATTTGTAACAAACTTGTTACCGAATTTGATCTTAAAAAGCTGCTGATTATCAAAATAAGTACAAATAAGCGAAATTTATACTAATTTTGCCACGTCACTTATGATAAAACCATAAGTATTCAATCTCGATAAAACCGAGATTAGCAAAATAAGCACAAAATAAGCTGATTTGACTGTTTGACCAATATTAAGCACTAAAATCCGGTTTAAACTGAAAAAACTTTTAAACGCAGTTTTGAGTCAATAATCTGACGAAAATAAGCTAAAAAAGCACGAGATAAGCAATTTCAATCAAATCAGCACTTAAAGACCAGAATAAGCACTCAAAATAAGCAATTCCGAACATAATAAGCTCAAAATAAGTCGTCTGAATAAGCTGTCGGAATAAGCAGACCGAATAAGCACTCATAAACAACACTAAATCGCTCCTGCAGCTCTGATACCACTTGATAGGTCTTGAATTCAGGATCAATAAGCAATATAGTATTTAGTTTAGAGAGAGAAAGATTAGAAAGTATAGAGAGAAAGAGGGAGGAGAAGGATTAGAGAAAAGATAAGAATGAGATTAAGAAACTTAGGAGACTCTTAGAAACACACAAGACACACCTCACAAATAAGGTGGTGGTGGGGTATTTATACCCATTTCCAAGAATGAGCATGGAGCTCTTTTCTTTTAGACTTTAACTATTTATCGGGTCTCGTAACTTTATTTTAGTCACGAACCTTTCACCTAACCTATTACACAATATTATTTCTCTATTTATTACAAGACTTTTATCTCAATAAGATCGTCACTTTTATCAATCCTAACACATCTCTTGTTAGGTCTTATTCTTTCTTTCTACTACCCCATTTGATTGTGGAGTACGTGGAGCCGAGAAGTTATGAGTAATGCCTAGTGCATCACAATAAGCTCCGAATTGTACTTCATTATCAAATTCCCGACCATGATCCGTTCTAATGGCTATTATAGAACTACCTAGTTGGTTTTGAATTTTCTTACTTAATATTTCAAACTTCTCAAAGGCTTCATTTTTAGTCTTTAGAAATCTAGTCCATGTATACCTAGAATAATCATCTACTACAACTAAGGTGTATAAATTACCTCCATAGCTTTTAATTGCCGATGGACCAAATAAGTCCATATGTAATAATTCTAAACATCTTTTAGTGGAAACCATATTTTTAGCTTTATGACTTGCATGAGCTTGCTTCCTAATTTTACAAGCATCACAAAAATGTTTATCATATTTTAGCTTAGGTAAGTTTCTAACTAATTCTTTAGATGACAACGATTGAATTAAACGCATATTTGCGTGACCAAGTCTTCTATGCCATAAGGTAGAGTTATCCACTACCGTGGCGAGACATAATTTGTCTTGAGACTTATTTCCTAATTTCATTACGTACCCGTTTCTATAATTTTACCATCTTTAATTATTTCACTACCATCTTCGGTGAATAATACTTGACACTTATTGTCACAAATTTGACCGACACTAAGTAAATTAAATGCTAAGTTATCTATGTGTTCTACATTAGATATAGTGAGAGAGTCATTAGAGATCGTACCTTTGCCTATGATCTTTCCTTTTAAGTTACTTCCAAAAACAACATTACCTCCGTCGTATGCTTTGTAGGTAGAGAATAAACTCTTGTTACCGGTCATATGTTTGGAGCAACCACTATCTTTGATCCACTCATCCGGTTCCAAGCATGTTCTCAAGCATACCTATTTCAACAAAAACAAATTCAAGTGTTTGGTCCCCAATATCTCATGGGTCCAAAAATGTTAGTGTTGTACATCCCTTGCATTTGTTGCAATTGATTGGGATATTGAAATGGGATACAATTTCCCATATGTACAAAGCCTTGATTTTGTTGGTTGTTCCAATTCATAGGATAGAAATTTTGATGAATTGGTTGTCTAGAGTTTCTCCTAGATTGAGGTGTGTTGTATCTTGGTTGAGAAGAAATGTTTCTCCTAGGTGGAGGTGTTTTCGATCTAGACTCGGTTTTGACATAACCTATACCGCTTTTGAGTAATGGTTTTAAAGACGGTTTCTTTGACTCTTCAATGCTATTATGTATTAGTTTCCTCCTAGTAATAACAAAATCCGATCTAGAAGACAAAGGTGGACTAAAAACGTGTTTTGTCCCTTTTTGGTCATCCTTGCGACTCACGAATCCAGGTACGGTGGATCCGTGCACCTTTATGGTAGATCCGTCTGTCGCTTTTTCAGCGGACGATCTAACGAAACTCATGGTTTTAGTTCCGCTTGTTGACGCTTTATCGCTATCAAATCCTAGACCTATTTTTTAACTAGGTGACTTTTGATTGTTTAACATTTCTCTTAGTGAATTAGCACTTTTATCAAATTTAACAAATTTAACTTGAGTTTCTTTGAGTTTGGCGTTTTCCAATTTAAGTTCTTCACATGACTTACACGCAATTTCAATTTCTTTACTTCTCTTAAGTTTCTTAATTTACTCGTTTAATTCTAAAATTTCTTTTTCTAAAAGATCTCTTTTAGTTTTCAAAATTTTATTCTTGTTAATGATTTTTAAGCTAATTTTACATAAGCTATCATATTCAATTTGCATATTATCATTATCAAGAGAAGATGCATTATCACTATAGAAAGAAGAGTTAAGAGTTACCTCATTCGATGATTGAGCCATGAGACAAGTTTCATCGTTGGTTTTAACTTCGGCGTCATTTAAGAACCTCAATGAAGGCCTTTTGATCTTTGTTGCGAGATGGTTTTGTACAATCGCCAATGAGATGATTTGGATCACCGCATCTAAAACATTTCCGATCACTCTTTCCTTTCTTTTCATCCCTTTGTCGGAATGACTTCTTTTCTTCTCTTGGTTACCTAACAAATTTACCGTTTCTTCTAAAGAACTTTTTAAAGTTCCCTACGGCCATAGCATATTCTTTATCATCGCTTCCGGATGTCAAAGTTTTATCATCACTAGACTCTTTCTTAGCTTTCAAGGCAATGGACTTAACTCTTTCCTTTTTGCCTTCAATCATCGTGACCTTTGCTCTCCATTTAGGATGTAGAGCCCTAAGAAACTTCCTAACATAGTTCTTGCTAGAGAAACCTTCATCAAGAGGTTTAATACTAGTAATAATTATGTTAAATCTAGCAAAACTGTTATCAATAGATTCTTCTTCAAGGATAGTAAATTGTTCATATTGTTGAACAAGAAGATCAATCTTATTATCCTTTACTTGGCTATTATATTGATGTGTGATTAACAACGATTGCCAAATTTCTTTAGTCGTTTTACACATAAAAATTCTTTTGTATTCCTTTTTTTAGAGTAAAGCATTATAAAAGAACCAATTAGCTTCAATGATTTAGCAGTTTCTTTTAAGATCGTTAGATTGTTTCTTCAAAATGAACAACTCAAAACTTGGGTTTCTTTGTTTCTAGCAACCGGTGAAAATCACATATTAAGATAAATATGCCAAAGATCTAAATCTTGTTGGCTTTCCACATAAGTTCAATCTATTTTTTCAATAAATAAAATGACCACTTTCAAAACAGAGTGTCTTTGCATTGATTGCCTTCAGATATTTATCTGAATCAACAGATCGATTCAAAGCTTTAATTGTACTATATACATTAAAGAATCTTGGGTGAGACCTTATGCTTCTGATACTAATTGTGGAAACTAGAAGGGTGGTTGAATAGTTTTTACCATTTTAAAATTAAAACTTAGATTGTCAACTTATGTAAACTCAAGAGATATACACAAATGTATATGATAGCGATGCAATAAGTAAGTAACTAATCTACAAAATATAAATAAGTAGAGACAAGAAAGATCAAACCGATGACATAATGATTTATAGTGGTTCGGCTACGAAGCTCCTCTTCGCCCTACTCCACTCCCCAAGTACCCAACTTGAGAGTTATGTTCACTATGTCAACAAGCTCCCTTTAGGCATTGAAAACCTTACACATCGCTTACACTTTTTTTGGTACTAAGCTAAATACCGAGTTCTACTTTGAGATAGAACCAATCTAACACACTATGTATTTTGTGGCCTAAATACTAACCTATCATACACATATGATACACATAACACACAACACAAGATATACAAGATGAATGATTATCACAAACGTGATGACACAACTAAACTAATAACACTTGAAGCTTGATGTCTTCTTGAGTGTTCTTACTAAAAACTGGAATGAGTTCATCACTTGTAATGGATTATGTAACAAGTATAATGATCAAAGAATATACAAAAGATAAAATATGTGTGAGAAAATATTTGTCAACAGTTATCTAAAATGAAAGATTGAGGTTAGTATGTATATGAAACATTTTGAAATTCAAATCTGTCCCACGAGAGTGATACGTGCGACTCACGGATCTCCCATGCCCTGGATCCGTCCAGTGTATTTGGTGGATCCGTAGGTAGGGCTGGGACAATATTTGTCATTTTGTAATTAACCCCAAATCTATACAAAATATTATTTTGTACTTATTAAAACTAGTTTAATAGATTCTTCTAGAAGAAAATATTTCTTATCATGAATAAGGAAATATTTTCTAGATTTGGGAAGATTTTAAAAGATTTAGAAAGATTGTTTTCACTTATGGTTAAGCCTATTTTGTCTTACATGATTAGTATAACTAGTTTATAATTAATCATATGTTAACTTAAATCATTTGATTTGAAAAGGTTTATGCAAATGATAATATTTTTCTTTGATCATTAACTATGTTTAATAATGCCATATTCATACCTTAAGTGATTTGTTGTCGTCAAGTAAACTTTTGACTAAATAACTTGTTTACGTAAACTTTTACGTAGTATGACATTATATTTGTTCTTATCAAAACATGAAGATCATTAAATATAAATATCATTTTTACGCGAATATTTGTATTAACACAGTTAACACTAAAGTATGGGCGGGATATTTCCAAGAATGGACATGCATTAAATAACTTGTACGGCCACCACAAGATTCTTGACACGTCACAACTGCCTCCACTAAGGATACAACCTTGTATTAGTATAAATAAAGAATGTTGTAAGGAGTAAATGCTACCGCTTTTATTGTTGTCGTTAATATAGTCATTTATTCCTTGTCAAACTTAATCGTTGGTCAGCTATCTCAATCAGCTATCTCAATAAGTTCACTTGTAAACTTGTTTCATTAACGAGTTTAGTTGTTCAAAGGGTAACTTACAATAAAGCATAGCATATTGTAATACTTTGATTCTTATCAATAAAGCATTACACGATTGAAAAGTTATTACTTACATTATTTATTATTTGATATGTGTTATATTCCATATAGCCATTGAATTGGGACTTTCAAAGGTTCTAGTTGGGTCCATGATAGTTAACAATCCAATATGTTTTCAAGTGCTAACTTTAAAATCAAATGTTTGGAAAAGTAGAAAGCTAGAGTATACATGTACATACGTATACGACCCCATTGGTATGTTATACAATGGGGCTCTTCACTGGTTTATGGAGGATAAAAAAATAAGAAAGTAATTGTTTCTTTTAATCTAAGCACAGAGGAAACAACATCCCTCTACCAAATGACCCAAGTTATGAAGCCACTACGTATAGCTGTCTGGGGATTATCGATGAATTTTTATGCATATATTTTAATCTTCACTCTCCCATTTGGGCAATGAAAAGCTACAATGTACCACATACTTGGACAAAATTTCCGTCAAGGCGTGCCCACAACCATAATGATATTGAACACTACTTAAAACAATTCAAGGATTACGCTACAAACACGAGTATCTTAGATGAGACATCAATCGTAGACAGGATTTGGATTCTATTGGTTCCCCTATATTTGTACAAAGCCTTGTATCTCCCCGTTTTATTGATATACGAAAGAGAAAGAATGATGCTTATTATAGCAACACAAACAATAAGATAGGTTCAAGTTTTGCTGTTATTTTATGATCTTTTCTTTAGCACATAATATAACTAGACTATTATAAATTATTACTTGATCATAAATGTGAAAGTTCTTGAACAACTATTTTTATATCATTATATGTAGTAAAAGAAGTTCTTTGACAAGACATCTATTCTTATAAAAGATTGAGTCCCTTAATTTATTGGGGAGGTATCTTTTATAGCAGCCATAAATGTATCTCCTATGCATTCTAAAACAAAGAGACAGTTGGGTTGCTGTTACAGGGGCTTGACTGGAGTGAGTAAGTCTCACAGTTAATGCAGTTCGAGTATTAATACGAAGAAGATGAAGTGTTCTGCGTTTATGGGCCATGAAACATCTCCATCTTCCCCAACCAACCATTGCCCCAACCCCATTAGCTATTCCACACTTCTCTTTTCTTCTCCTTCCTCTCTCTTACACTCACACGCAGATATTGATCAAACCCATAAACCACGAAGTGATGGATAGAAGATCGAGGGTATTAAATAATCAGGTGAGGAGTCCAACACATAATAGTCATATTTATAACGTGATTGTTTAGGTTAATTGTTAAACCCAGGTATGAAGATGATTATGAGATTTATATAAGAAAAATTAGGGTTTTATTTTTTATGGTTTGATTAGTTGGAATTTAGGTGTATTTGTATGATTGATGTCCTATATTTGATTTTGGTCAAATTAGATCTTAAATTATGTGGGTTTATCCTTATTTATGCTTTTTGGTTGCTTAATCTTACGTGTTAAATGTTATGAATCAATACGTGTTAAATGTTATTTAACCTTTGTTAGGGTTGTATCATGGGAATTGGGGCTGTTTGGTTTACCTTTTATTTTGTTTACACTTCTGATTTTCATGTTTTGTATAGATTTTTGGTTTTGTGCAAAGACAAATTGCAAAAACTTGAATTGTTGCAATTTTTTTGACAAAACAACATCAGTTGTGCCTAACAGGTTGGTAAACATAGTTTTTCGTTCACAAGATTGTGTGTTTGGTTGTATCGATATCTTGCTAATAGATTCTCTCTTAGTTGAAACATATTTTCTTAGTTTTTGTTATGTTTGAATTAATTAACGGTCCATAATAAGTATTATTTTTGTAATCGGTTTCTGGAGGAATGAGTGAAAAAGCAGCAAGAATAGACGTCGAAGCAGATGTCATGACAGTG
>BQNB010072890.1:12500-19257 GCA_026074375.1 Tanacetum coccineum
CGATTCTCCATTTTCAAGTTTATACCATTACATTATTTTTGGTCAAGCAATTTCCATTACGTATGTTATGTTTAGAAAATATCATTTCTCTGAAAGTTGCCAAGAACAAAGAAAATGTCCCATATCATATTCTAGAAATGCTTAATGAAGATGTTAACAAGTAACAATCTGAACATTATACTTCCATATATGTGATTTTATAAATCTCAAACAAAAACCCAAAATTATTTTACTTACATGACAAGTTCTCCTAACATTGCTTTAGATGTATCATTGAATCACTAAGTATCAAGAAAACGTTGTCAGTTTACATGTTCTACCTGTTGTGGCTACATATATAACATTCATATATAATTTGGCCGAGATTCGTAGTACGCTATTTTCTGTCTATACTTAAGTTAATGGTAATGTCCCTATATTTAGGCGTTCAACAACAATATTTAGAAGTTAGATATTTAAAATATTTATGAGGTAACTCGAGTGCAAACTAGAACTAATTCGGTATATTAACGGGTATATGTGATCCTTCAAAATTAGTCTAATATAATGGAATACCAGTTTTTATGAAATTCCTATCTTTAGGTTGATAGGTTAACGGTTTTTATATGATCCTGTTAAATTAGTCAAATATATTGGAATGCCAGAACTAGATTCGGTTTTTATGTGATCCTGTCATTTGATTGAGAAAAAGGGAACAAATCCAAGTTACGAAAAACTGACAGTGTAGCAGAGGCAACAGTCAAGAACCTAATTATGCGACAAAATGAAAAGTTATATGTTGTAGAAGGTGTTTTTTAACAAGAGGTTAAGGAAAGCAGAAAAGAAGAGACGGAAATAGGCTAGCAAAATAGCTTCTATGGAAGAAGATGAGTCCATGGATAGCGATCACAACGTCAAGGTTGATAATGATATTAAAAACGACACTGCCATGGATCTCGGTGAGGGAGCAGACGATGATGGGTCAGCCAAAGCGGTAATGAAGAATAGATTTGCATTGCTGGAAGATGCAGAGGAGCTCGATCAGTGACGCAAAGTATAATTTAACAGGCAAGATGATAACTTATGATTTTGAGTGTTTTAATTTATTTTGTGTCAACAATTCTGAGATGTTCCTTTCATTCTTATTAACAAAGTCTATAAAGTTATATTAATATCGTCCAAAGTTGATATAACTTGATCTGTTGTTGGTAATTGTTGCAAATATCAATTCTCAGTTAGGCACCTATATTGGTTACATCACAAGTTATAAAAGACTCATTTTCAAGGGTCGTATATCATGCTGGGTCTTTAGAATTGATCGTGTATGTTGAATATTTTTCACAATTCTAGAAAGTCAGAAATAATTAACCACAAAAATATTGGGTAGTCAGCTCGACCTTCTTTGTTATGTTTGGTATATATAGCCACCAACTTGCCTACGATCATTATTGTAGCCATCTATTATTATTGCAGCCATCTATCATTAATTTTTATATGAAAATTTCATACCATACAATTTAATATGGAGGTATTCATGACTTCATGATTTCAACCTTATGCACTCAATAATTAGATATAATCCGTGTGCATTGCACGGGTCTGCATGCCTCGTACATAATAATTTTCACTATAGGGAAGTTTAATATAATCCTAGTCAAACGATGCTTTAAAGATCCATGATATTTAGGTTTTGATGGTTAAGTTACACATGACTTTTGTTTCGATGGATTTTAGTCATTTATGTTCAACGGATTTTTATCATTTGTGTTACTTTGATCTAATTAATATAGGGTTAATGGCATCTAATAGCAACAAACTTTCTCAAATGTCTCATTATCAAATATCAACTTCATAAAATGCCACAATACCCATCAAACTTTGTTTCTTTTAAGTTGATATCAACAAAAACTCATTTTTACCTCCAAAATCCATGTCAACTGACAAATGTACATGACACGTCATAAATTTTTACCTTTATGATCTACGTCAGATTGAGTTCATGTCTGATAAGTGAACATTTGACAAAGTTTGATGGGTATTTTAAAACATTTAACTAAGTTTGATGGGTATTTTAAAACACATAACTTCACGTAATTAACTTAAAATAAAAAAAATCCACATAATCAATTAACCGGTGTAGCCGGTTGCCGGTTGCCGGTCACGACACGTAAGCAAACGTATGATATTGAACTAAAATTTAAAAGTTTGATGGGTATTGTGGTATTTTATAGAGTTTATATCTGTTAATGGGATATTTAAGAAAGTTCCTTGCTATTAGATGCCATTAACCCATTAATATATTGTTAACAATGTTTCAAATTTTGTTACCCCAGAGATCGAGTCTTTGCACCACACATAGTTTGGAAATATCATGTCATGTACTTGAAATTTGCCTCATATTGTTTAACGCTAGCGAATCAACATATGATTAAATAGCATCACGTCATACGTATACGCACCATATCATGATAACTTGATCACTGGAAAAGATTATTACTAGGGGTGCTTTATGCTGAGTTGAAAAATTCATTTTTTCAAACTAAAATGAAAAATATATTGGTATAAAGTCTGTACATAGGTAAACTTCAATTAACAACCATGTCAATCGTAAAGCATTCTGAAAGAATATACGTGAGGAATGTCAGCTACTATAAATTGGATTCCAAATTTAATTAGTACTCTTTTATGATTGCTAATGCTGTGGGACGTGTTCGACTTTTTTTAACGGCCATTGTTGTTGGGGCGCAGTTGCGGTCTAGAATCAGTGAATTACTTCTTTAAAAGTGACGAGTCGTAAAGTGTATGATCTATGGTATCACCAACGTAGGCATCTAAATGCATATGTCAGTCTTTCTAAAGATGTACAAGTGTGCTTTTTTAAGAAGTGTAATATACATAGTTGCTCAGTTAAGTACTCGTATGGAATTTCTTTAGATTTCTTTGTTTAAGATTCGTACTTACAAAAGGTGTGATGATTAAACAAAGGCGGACATACTTAAGATACAAGGTACGCATGTGCATATCTGAGACCAAAATTGGAAAAAAATAAGAAAAAAAGAAAATTATGGAAGAACTAATTTGGATTAGAATTTAATTAGGATTTATCTCGAGTCTAGTTATATTTTAGGTTTATCTTTACTTGTTTGTTTAGGAATATTATCTATTGGGAACCTTGTTTGAGTTATTTTAGGATTGTTTGGTCTATTTAAACCACGTCTTAGCACATTGTAATTCAGATTTCCAGAATATTGAATTACTTTTGTCGTGTTTAACACATTTATTCTTCTGTTAATTAAAGATCATATCCTTTAGGCTTGATTTGCTTATGCAATTAACCTGTTCACAACGTCATTGTAAATAAAACCTTCCGCTGTCCTACTTCAGGTGGTATCAGAGCCACATTCAATTTGGGTCTCTCCCAAATTGACATCAGGTCACCACTCTCGATCTTTATTTTTTTATCAATTCGGGTTTTAACAGATTGTTCTTTATGTTCTTTTTCTTTGAGCTCTTCTATTCACACACAAAAATTTATTGTTCATCGCACTGTTCACGAAAAAAATTTAGTGATCATGACCGATAATACCACACTTTTGCAAGCCTTAAAAGTGATTCAACAACAACTGGAACAACAATCATAACAATTGCAACAACAACAGCAGCAACAATCACAGCAACAAATCGAGCAAAATACCAAAATTCTTAAGGCACTTAATATTCGTAAACAACCAAAACATGATCACAAGGTTTATGGGTCCTCAAGTGATGAAGACGAATGAAAAGACGAAGACGGGTGGAATACGCCTGATGCCCCGCCGAAATCAACCAAAGAAACCCGAAAAAAATCCTAGTTTTTATAAAGGCGGTTCCCACCCCACCCCCCCCCATACCCAAACTTTTTTTTTTTACAAGGGTTTCATTTAAACAATCAAAGACCCTTTTTTTCCCCTTAGAATTTGGGGTTTTCTATAACCGAATTTTTAATTGGAACTCAAAGGACAATTTTCCTAGAAGAATCCTTAAGTCAGAAATAAGAAGAATCCCAAGTCAAATATGTTGCCTACAAGTTGAGAGGAACCGCTTCATCTTGGTGGGACAACCTTCAAACAAGTCATCAGCGTCAAAGAAAACAGCCAATTCGCTCATGGCACAAGATGAAGAGAGTAATGTTCGTGTAGTATATTCTGATCGATTACAAACAAACACTATATTCTTTATATCAAATTTGCCATCAATCATCTTGAACCATCACCGAATATGCTAAAGATTTCATAAGACTTGCATCTCGTAATCAACTAAATGAATCGGATGCACAACAAGTTATGAGGTTCAACAATGGCCTTCGATATGATATTCAAGCCTTAATATCTTTTCTAACAACATGGTCGATGAAGCTGTTCGCACAGCATTGAAAGCTGAACAAATAATCAAAAAGCAGGGAATTGGTAGCTTCATGTATCAAACCAAAACTGATACAACCCAAAGCAATAGTAACCAATCAGGAGGTGATGCCTAAGTAAATCATTCCAAATCCACACATGAAGTTGATGGTGAAAAGAGGAAGACAATGACCACCACTACCTCCACACATGCCGTAAACAAGTCATCTAATAACCCATATGCTCGTCTTGTAGGTATAAAGTGTTATCGGCGCCAAGAAGTCAATCATACCTCAAAATTAATGTCGAGCTACAAAGCGTGTTAACCTAGCTCAAGGTGATAAGACACATAGTGAATCTGAAGACGGGGGATTAAATTATTAGTCCTGATGCTGTTTTAAAGATGATAAGGATGATCATAGTGAAGCCTTCTTAGGTCTTGTTTGCCGATTAGTACTTATTAGTGCTAAGATAAGTGAAGACAATCAACAACATAACATCTTCCATACACGGTGCAAGATTAACTAAGACGCAAGTAACCAAGACACAAAGTCAATCGACTTCTGTGAAGAATAGAAGAAACAAAATCCTACAAAGTATAACCGAACAATTATATTGTATTACCATAAAACCTCAAACTCGGTTAAAAAGGAAAGAATAGAAGAATGCGAGTATGTGTTGAGCATCACCCCCACCTTCTTTTATAGGGTGAGGGGGTCGATGCCTTAGTCTACACCGACTAGGAATGGGCTTTGGTTCGAGCCCACTCAAACAAACATATAAAGAAAAAGACACTTAGCTACCTTCTACTTATCATATATATTAACTAGACTCGACACTAATACTAAGAGAGATTAAGCATTAAACATTATTATACTTAGGTTGATCATAGTTTTATTAACCAATCCTCATAAGGTTAATACCGAATTGCCATAGACAAACAACGCAAAATTCAATCAACACAATAGAGCCTTTCGACCTATTTCTATTGCAATGACAAATCAAACAAGTCTCAATGATCTTAAAATAGCAATATCGAGCATACGATTTATACGATCATAAGCATATATCCATAACATATATTTATATCACATCTCAAGAACACCTAAACAAACATAACAAAATTACTCCATAATCAAACAAGTAACAACACTCATAACATTCATCATGGATTCAACAAAGATTATATTCAAAGGATAAACAAGATTATACCAAATTCCAAGAGCAAAATATGGTGATTTCACATGAATTTCCCAAGAACACTTTACTATATTCAAAGTAAAACCCAGAAACTATGAACAATTCTGTCACAATCGCTTATAGATTCGAATTACACTTCAATGCTACTTCCTTGGATGGATTTTAATCTAGAAATTTATGGTGGAGAGTGGTAGTAGTAGATGGTGGTGATGGTGGTTTGAAGGGGTGTTTGGATTATTGGTTTGTCAAGCCAAGAACACCAAAAACACCTACTTTAAGTGTTAGAAACGAAGTGGGGAGTTAAGGATGAGAGTGTGTAAAATGAGAGAAATCCTTCTCTATTTATAGGCTGATTTCGGGTAGAAGTGCGGCGCACTTGAGAAAAAATGCGGCGCACTTAGGGAGTTAATGCAGTTAGCATTTATTGGGACTTTAACCGTTTCCTTGGGAAGTTTGAATGAAAGTGCGGCGCGCAAGAAATATAGTGCGGCGGTTTTGGGAACTTGATCAGAAGTGCGGCGCACAAGAGAAAAGTGCGTCGTACTTTGGCATTTTCTTGGATCTTTTCCTGGTGATTTGTATGTGATGATATATGATGAGATGATTTCATCCCAAGCACCATAGGGGGGTTTTTATAGGGTAAAGGTAACTTGGGGACCAAGTTGGGAATGAATGTGGACGGATTATGGACCAGATTCGCGAATTAATTGTTTCTCCATAAAATATATTGTACTCAAAAGTAAATCTGGCAATCTTGGTAATACTTCAGCTTTTGAACGTTTTTCTAAGTTATAGATAATTTAATTCTCTTTCTGTGGCCGCTTGAATCAACTCAATCCGAGTTCGTATGCTGTAGTTATGGCCAAAATAGTAGATAGGTGTCGGGGGATCTTTATCTTGAATTTACTTCTTCGTTTAAGCTTCTTATCTTCGTGTATTCTTTTGTTTTCTTCCACGACACATACCTAGAACATATAATAGCAAATATTCTTGATTAAGTACCAAAAGTTTACGAGAAATGATCAAATAAATGCAAATAACGCTGCCAAAAATATGTATAATTTAGGCGTTATCAGATAATCAATGAATAGTAAGGCTTTTAGGGTATACAACATTAGAACAAGGAAATTAGAAGAAAATTTGCATATTATGTTCTTGGAGGATAAGCCTATTATTGCAGGTGATGGACCAAAGTGGCT
>BQNB010072890.1:20991-32289 GCA_026074375.1 Tanacetum coccineum
TTATAAGCTCAATTTCTAGTTTTTTTATTTTTCTTAGATTTGTTTTAACTTTAAGTATTTTTCATAATTTTTTCAGAATTGTTTTTTAACATTTAGTATTTTTAATATTTTATTTTCTTTAAAATCTTATTTAATTCATAAAAAAATAGAAAAATTATCAAAAAATTATTTTTCTTTTTTAGAAAATTTTCTTTAGTCATATTTTACGTAGGAAAAATATAAAATCTTTCGTAGGGTCATTTTTACAAAAATTCGATTTTTAAAGAACGGTTTTCGTCCCGATTTTCGTTTTGACTCGTTTTTAACTCAAATTAACTCCGTTTTCAGTCTAGTTTTTTTTTAAACTTCATTTTTAGTCATTTTTAGCTCATTAAAAGAAGAAACTGAATTTTAGGATTAAAATTTTACATTTTAGGTTTTTAAAGCTCGCGTTTTTACATTTCCGTCTACATTTTAGGTTTTAATCATTCTAGCTTTCGTTTTTAGGTTTTCTTTAATCGTTTTTGCATTTTAATTAGAGAAATCAATTCCAAATCCTTTCTCATTCAAGCATTTATTACCAAATCGACTTTCGACTTTCCAATTCGCTCCTCGTCGGGAAACGACTCGGGGGATTTTTGATTTTGCTTTGATAAAAAACAATTGATCTAGAATCTCTTGGAATACGTACTAATACTATAATTGAAATATAATTAACCCCTAAAAAGGTGATTATCAACTATCAAAATGGCTGATAGATCCATGGAAACTCCAAAAGGGATAAGAGAAAACGTACTAGTGAAAATTAGTAATTTCATGTTTCCCGTTGATTTGGTCGTTCTCGACATCATGGAAGATGAAAATGTCCCGATTATCCTAGGCAGGCCCATGTTGACAACTACTCATGCAAATATTGATGTGTACGGTAAAAACATCTCTCTAGGAGATGGAAATGATCATGTAATTTTTAATATCAATAAGAAAGAACCTCACGCCTTTATTTCTCCTATTTGCGTTATAAACGAATTAGATAAAACGCAATAATTAGATGATTTAGTGAAGAATACTAGTAATCTAATGAATCAACCAAGAACAAGAAGTGAGATGTGGGTTGGATTGTTAGAGAAACTTGGATGGAATGGAGGAATGTATTATGAATGTATGAAAACAAATGGAACAACCAAAATGAACAACCAACCCTCTCCAAGACAAGGAGAGGGTGTATAAATACTACCATGGCCGGCCCATGGGCTGGAGTTGGGCCACCCATGGACCTTGGGCCGGACTAGATTACTAATCTAATCCTTATACTTAACTACGAGCTAAGACTATTACAACTTTGGAAGTGACCGACACTTTTCGTGTTTCCAACAGGTTGTGTTCACGAGTGAATATATCCATGATGGTAATAGGTTTTTGAGTGTTTCTAGACTCTAAACAGTAGCTCATTGAATGTACTTTCCAAAAAGTCTAGCCTCAAACGTTTTTGAGGTCTGGAAGTAGGTCAAATATTGGTTACACTAAAAGTTGTCAAATCAGTAAATACGGGTCAGATTTAGGTCATGTTTGGGAAGGTAAAACTCTAACTTAAAATTCGAATTAAGCTTTTACAAAGCACAGAAGTTAAGTTCTACATGTTTATTAACAATATACAGAAGATTAGCCCTTCAATAGTTGTCTAAGTATGACTATTAAGTCTAAACTTTTTAGTGCGCGTGCAGGTCCGAATTGGGACTGTTTAGAAGTTTGATTTTATTTGGATAGTTACTCATGTAATGAGTACTTGGGAATCACAAGGTATTTAATAAACACATAAAGGATCTTAGATGATTTTTGGTATAATTTATAAAGGTCAGCAAGTATGGTTTTTAAGTTAGTTAAGACACACTAAAATTCTTCATTTTTGGATAAATTGTAGTTAACTAGTATAATGTGTTAACAAGATGGTTAAGGTTGGGCATGGTGTCGGGGCGAACCATGATGGTTAATCAAACCCTTAGACATCCATCATATAGGTGTTACATAGATTTGAGCTTTTATCTTGGTCGCGTGTAACACGTTTGTGTTTGTATCGTGTAGCTTGTGTTGATATTGTTTGGAAGCTGATTGTGCATCAGGTGAGTTTCATAGGCTCCTGCCACAGAAGGGGATGTGGATATTCAAGATGAGGTTGACCTTGAAGGATTATCACGTATGGCATCTGACGCTCTGGGTCACGATTAAGCTACTGTTCCCTCTGAGGATATAGTGGGGAACGCGAGAAAGAGGAGGAGTATCCTCTTAGGCGTAAGAGGTCGTTTCATAGAAAGTGCCAGACTAGAGTTCTATACTCCGCTTTTAGCAGTTTTGATCACTGTTTACTGATGTTCTTCCTCAAGCGGATATCTCTGAATCCGCTGGTCCGTCTGTTGGTGCTGATAAGGGCAAGGCTCCCATGCCTGATTTGGAGATCCCTGCTGAGTTTCTTGCAGAGGATGCACAGGCCAGGCAACGCCTTGAAGAAGAACAGGCAAGTACGCGGTTGGTTCCAGCAGTTAGGTGAGGATTGGCTTCAGGCAAACGTGCCTCTTGTTTCTGAGAGCTGTGCGGAAGGAATTAGTGAACTCTGCTGCGTCTGACAGGACACGGACAGTTGCTTTGAATGATGCAAGTTGGTCCAAATCTTGCATTGGCAGTGAGTTGTTGGGAGCTGTGTAACGAAGACAACTTTATGAGGCATGACAGCATTAAGGAAACGGAAGAAGCGAGCCTTGGCAGACATTAGCTATAGAGCGTAAGGGGGGAGCGGCTAAAGATTCTGTTTAAAGACACAAATGATGGTACTTGTTAAAAATCAGTGTATATAGAAAAACATGTAACAACAACATACATTTACATGCTATTTCAAACAACATAATAATCATACAAATTCAAATTATAATTATTAAACTTCACTAATAATCTATACTACACAAAACAAATCCCCCCCATACAACATATACTAACCCTCCCTTTAATCCTCTCAACAATCTCAAACAAAATATACCCCCATATCATCACATCAAATCATTATTATTTTTTTTTTAATTTTTTCTCTATTTTCACCATTTTTTTTTTTTATTTTTTTTATTTTTTTTTATATTTTCTCTCCTTTTTTTTAACCCACCCCCCCCCTTTTTTTTTTGAATTGTTGGGGGGGGTGTGTGGACAACCTGTGAAACAAGTAGACAGTTATTTTCATCCTGTGGATCGGCTACTCCTATGTCTGGTCTGCTGTTCTTGATACAGCTGGTGTCCGCTTGATTACTAAGGTACTGCTTCCATGTTCTACTCCGCAGCAATGGATTTGTGCTTCACATATGAGCTTGAAATTTCACCCATTCTGAGATTCTGACGATAGTTCTTCCCCGTCACCGGTCTCTACTGATCACATACCAATTAGATGTTCTGTTTGAACCCACACAGGAGGAATTTAATGCATTTGTCTTGGATAGTGTTTTGAGGACGAGCAGATAAGGTCTGTCTCGCGTTGTTGCTGACAGGACTCGGAGGTGATGAAGTACTAGCTGAGATTCTCTTTCGCGGTCAGTATGTTTCTGGTGCTGGTGTTGTGGTTGTGGACAAACTCCCAGATGATGAGATTGTTGATCCACGGGTAAAGGTTGAACCCATTTCTGAATCTGCCTCTTCTCCTCCTCGGTCTCGTAGTAAACATCGTGGGGTGCGAAGTGATACCTCTTTGTGGGATAGACCAGTTGACGACTTCCTCAGTTCTGAGAGTGAGAGTGATGATGATATAGAGGATTATATTCCCCCTATTCCGTATGGAGCATTTAAAGATTGGGAGATTGTGCGTTGCCCGATTCGTAACACTTATGATCAATGTTGTAATGAACATGGAAATCGACGACAAGAACTTTTTCTATCTGAAAGAGTTGTTACCTCATGTCTATCGTGAGGATCTTCTACTTTTACGTCGACGGATGAATCGGTATTTTCGTCTGAACCCAGATGTGGATGTTGGTTTGGACCTCTGGAGGGATGTTAATCTGTTGTGTCAGTCCCTTCATTCTGATGATGTGGAAGATTTTTGGAGAACACAAGATGAATGGGTTGTGAGTGGTTGGAGGTTATATCCCAAGAGCTCTGTTCATGTACTGGACTTAACGAATGGGAAAACTGTGTATATGTTTGTGGACAAGTTTTATCCGATCCGGGCTCCACTGCTTGAAAGGATGTTACGCCACAGGCTCACAGTTCCACCCTCATACTGTCGGGATGTTGTGGTTGCTGGAAGTGTTATTCAGACGATTCAGGTGGCTTGCGGGAAAATCCTATGAGTGTCTTGCCTTGCTCCTAGTAAGTTGTGTATTAGTTAGTGTTTTCTTTTCAATAGTTTCGTTAGATTATGGTATAAAAAAAAAAAAAAAAAAAAAAAAAAAAAAAAAACTCTTAGTTAGTTGTATTGATCGTATATTGTTGTATCACTTTGGTGTTAGTGCTTGCACTGCACGACAAATGGTTTTCAGCTAAACCATGGTAACAGCGAGAACGAGTTGGCTACCATTGCAAACGGCTTTGGTGTGTAACTCAAATCCGTTGATGGTTGCCAGGTTACCAAAACCCTGGATAGTATTATTTTTCCATATTCCTATTGGGATGAAAAATGGTAGTCCAGGAGGCACACGGCTCCTGGTAAAGACTTCTCAAACTCCGTGTATCGTTGACTATTTTATAATAAAATTGTATGGTTTTCAAACTCACCATGCTTGTCTAAGTGTAGAGTTGCACCTAGTCCATAAGTTATGGCTATGGTAACGGCATGCAAATCCATATTTGATGGTTGGACACTTACCAAAAAGTGGATGGTATTATTCTAACTCCCACATGTTTCATGTACAAAGAGTTGACATGGTTATCAATCCACCATGGAATTTACCTTTTCTAGGTGCCAAAGGATTGACTAGCCCTGAGCAAACGGCTACAGGTAAAGGCATATCAAATCCGTTGATGGCTGTAATGGTTTGCCCAAAACCATATGGTATTCAACTCTCCAGTGTTTCAAGTACTGAGAGTGAAATGGTTTCTCTGTGACCAGGGAATACACCTTTCTGGTGGCCAAAGAACTGGGACTACTCCAGAGTTAATGGCTAATGGTAAAGAGACATCAAATCCACTCTTACATTTTTTCTATGATTTCACCTTCCAGGAGTAACACACCTGGAAGTGATGAGAATAGACTGAAATTTTTTGATTTGATGTACATACTTGTCAATGGTGCTATTGCTGCAAAGTAAAGAAGTTGCTGCTTAGAGATGTTGCTGCCTCTTTTGATTCTGCTGTTCATTGAGATCATGCTGGTTCTTTTGATGCTGTTGTGCCTTCTCTAGTTTCTGCTGCTTGTGTTGCTGCTAGACTGCTTACTTTGTTCCTGCTGCTTTTCAATCCTCTTGCTTCGAGAAGATCTATCTAGAAACTTGGTTTTAACGGAGTCAACACCAAGTTTAGGGGAGGATTGTTGGAACTTATTGAAAACGACTAAGTGTCGTTTCTGCTGTTAGAGATGTTCGCTTCTGCTGATAGCATTAAGTCGTTCCTGCTGGTAGTTCAAGTAACGTTCCTGCTGATTATGTTTCTGCTGGTTATGTTCTCGTTCCTGCTGACAGAGATAGAATCTGCTGATTATGTTTCTGCTGGTCATGTTCTCGTTCCTGCTGACAGAGATAGAATCTGCTGATTGTTATTTATAGACGTAATTAATGTAATTAAGGATTTATAGTTATATTCTAGTATTATCTCATTAATATAGGAATGAGATAAATTAGGAAGAGATTGATATTGATGTATATCTCTTACGAAATTTTAGTTTTCTTGTTGACCAATTTAGGGTTTCTTCTCTATAAAAGAAACCTTTAGCATTAGGGATTGGCACCGATTGTAAAAGCACAAAATCAATTTATTATCAATAGAAAGATCCATAGAGGATCGTTGTTCATATTGTTGTTCTTCTTTATTGAATTGTTTAGTTTCCGCCTAAACATTTGCTAGAGTCTCTCACGTATGTGCTTGTGATTACATAAGTACTATACATTCACAAAGGCTAGAAGATCTATCTAGTTCTAGATCCTAACAATTAAAAACATTTGCATGTTTATATATATTCCAAATATATATAAAAGCAAGCAAACAAACACAACCACAAGTATGCAAAGCCTCAACCGATGAAAAACATATGCTTGGTCTCGTGAGCCATCACGAGAACCAGGAAGTCAACTAAGGGTTAACCACACAATCCCAAGGAGGGCTTCCACTTGCTCCAAGAACCATCTTGAGCAAGTGAAACCCTTAATGAATATGATGTCCAAAAACTGCCATTAAATTTTAGCTGAATTAAGGGGCCTGAAACTCCTAGAAGGATTCTTCCCCAATCTGAGCTCCAGTTGAAGAAGTTGTAGCCTCGTGAGTTTTACACCTGCTCTCAAAAATTCAGCCTTTAAATCCTTATAGAACTCCGGGAATTTATTTTTTAGTGGAAGTCACTCCAGCAGCTCTGAATTTGACTTTATGCCTTTAACTCTTGCGCCATTCGAATCCAAACGACGATTACAATAATTTGATAATTGAATACATTTATCCTATCATTTAACTATTGTAAAATACCTAAACAATTGCTACAATGAAAATAAAAAACATACAAAAAGAAGCCGAAACAATGGCAAAACCCAAAACTGAAATTAAATGCAATATCAAGCGAATCAAGTCACAAGTGGTCAAGGTTTTCATCGGCTTTGCATACGAAACATAATAATACCATAATATCATGTATTAACAAGGTGTTGGCTAAGTCCATGGCCAAACATGCATGTATTTGCCATGGAAACAAAATAATTAACAAGAAATAAATTGTTAGCCAACGAATCGAAGAAATAAATTAACTAGAATTAAAACCCCGATTTGTACGTGTAACCAATGGCTTAAGGATCACTTAGTACTGTATTAAAGACCTTATAACAACCATATTATTTCAGAAAATAATGCCCAAAGGGCTGATTTAAAACCGATTCAAGAATCGTTCCAAAACACGCGATTTAGGCCCTTTTACACGTACCCGATAACAAAACCAATTAAAGTATGCATAACAAATGGCTATGGGATCAAAAATCACAGATCATAAGACCCTATATGGGTCGAATTAATTTCAAAAAATAGGCCCTAGGGGCTGTTTTAAAATTATCCTTTTGAATCCATCAAAAACACGCGTTTTTAGCCATTTTTACGCATACAAGATGATCATATGACATCATATGATGGCTCGTGATACCACTGTAGGTGATTTGAAAATTAAATAACATATTATTAACAATTAAACACAACAGATAAATCACCAATCAACGGATCCATAGAGTCATATGATCAATCAAAGTTAAAACAAAAAAAGTAATACCTTTTTTAGCGTGATCGATAGAATCAAATGGTGACCTTCACCTTAACCCGAAACACCCAATGAAACCAAGTGATCAATGGAGATCACCTCTATGATGTATCCACACTACACTTCCTTGTATACTAATTAGATGCTAGTCTTAACCCCGTAGCCTTGTAAAACACCTTGAATAAACTAGATTCAAAGAGTTGGATCAAGAAAAACTATAAACCCTAAATGGGATTATGTTTTGTGCGGTGTATATGTAGAGAGGAAATAGGGGAGAAGATTTGGTAAATTGGCTGATTATAATTAGAGGATATCCCTAGTATTTATAACCAAAAATTAATCTTATCCCTCCTTTTAGACCTCAATATGGCTGGCCCCTATATGGGCTCAAATGGGCCTCCCATTTGATTTGAAAGTCTAATAGATTAAGTACTATACTTATTTATTAGAAGCCCAATAGTGATCCCGAGTTACGTGGGTTATTTATATACCATAAATACAATAAACACGATATATAAAATGGTACCTCAGTGTATATGTGTGTGACCCCATAGGCTCACATATGTCTAGCTATATAATTATTTATTATGACACGGGCATACTCCAACACCCGAAACAACAATAAGCCCTATCTGATTCCCAACATTCTAAATAACTCGGATTTTGAACTGCATTCTGAACAACCTGAACAACTGCATTTTGAAACACCATGAAATCCTGCATCCCTGCAACTGCACTTATACCATCTAGAGGTTCTTTACAAACTTCCCTGACAATAGTATTGTACTCCAATATGATTCTTCACGTCATCCATGGCCGCTCGCCATACTTTACTGTCTAAACTTGATTTCCCATTAACCAATCACCCATGTATTTACCACCTCGGTTTTGAAGCACATCTATCTGTTTAGTATGATTTGATGAAAATTCTTTGGTTGTTGCTTTTGTTGTGTGAAATATGTTATTCTAGATTTGAAACCGCCTGGATTTGATGAAATTCTTTGGTTGTTGTTTGTTGGTGTGGAGTAGTTTAGTTGAAACGCCTTAGCCATAAGTAAAAGTGCCATGTTCATTGCAGTAGTGGGATCATTGATTTCATCAGGGTTTGGCATTAGTTATTGCATGGAGTTCGTGTTGAATGAAGGTTGTGGGACAAATTTGTTATTGGGTGGTGGTTGTTGCATGTAGGTAATTTATGATGGGTGATATGGGTGAAACATTGGATAAGTATACGGAGTCAGAGTGTTTTCCATAAATTCCATAGGGTCATGTGTTTTGGCAAGTCGTTCTGCTCTGAGTTCATTTACCTCCTCCTGATTCATCTTTAAGAAATCATACAACTGAGTATAGTCGACTTGATGTAAATCCTTTGTCCGACGAACAATGGTGATGTGACGTTTCCATTCTAGTTGTAGATTATTAAGAAACTTAAAATTGCTAGCTATCTTTTCTAGGAAATGTTTGTTTCTTTTAAAATCGTTCATTAACTTTGATAAACGATGATAGTAAGATTCAATCTATTCCCTATCAGTAGAAGTGAACCTTTCCCATTTATTAAACAGCTTAGCCTTTTTCTCATGAGCCCCAATATCATAACCTTTCATCATTTGCTGAACACGTAACCAGATTTCCTGAGCAGTTTCATAACTATCAACAGCAACATAGATATGTTCAGGAAGACCCATAAGAATAGTCTGAATTGCTTGATCATCAGCTTCTATCTGCTTAATATCTTTTTAGTGAGTTCTTCATCAGACTATTCATGAAAAGTTTCAGCAACAGGAACTTCACGGTCTGGGTTACCTGGTTCTGGAATCATTTGTCTGATAAATGGACCATGAACAATGGAATTGTAAAGCAATTTCCCATTTGGTTTGCTCTTTACAAAACGAAGAAGACGACTAGACCATGGAACATAGTTGTCTTTTTTGAGCATAGGAGGATGGTTTTCGGAACTAGCAGCATAAATATCTTGTTGAGTTGACATTACAAAACGTGTGTGAAAACAGGATCTTAAGTAGATAAAGTAATGTGTTGTGGTTTTTTATCTTTGAAATCGTGGTAAAGATACAAACTTTAAGAGTTATTTGTCGATATAGGGATGAAAGTTGTAAACTTTAATGATTTTGTGAGTGTTTCTTGAATAAAGGATTAACGGCGTAAGAACTTTTGACGAGAAGGATTGAAATTAAAGAATATTAACACTCGTTAAGCTTTTAATGAAGCAAGGACGAATGATGAAATTATTTTCATCTTCGAGGAGTAAAGATGCAAACATTAAAATCAAGGACCAAGTTTGAAAATATTATCACTTGAAGGGACTAATTATGAAATATTTAGGTTCGGTTGGGTGGTGGTTCGGTTGTAGGGTCGGTGGGGTGGTTCGGTTGTAGGGTGGGTCGGTTCCCACAATATTAAAAAAGCTACATGTGGGACTCGAACAACCGACCTTGAGGACCACAACACAAATCAAAGTCCTCTAACCAACTGAGCTAAGAACTCAGTTGTGTTATTGTTCAAGTTCGTTTGAATTTAAAGCCTTATTGATGAATTCCCAACTCGTCGGTTTTGTTTTTCAAAAGCTAATGCACGTTGGTATGCATTAGAAAGTGTTACCGGATCAAACATGTTAATAGAATCCATGATCTGGGCTTTTAGACCACCAATGTAACGAGAGATAAGTTGATCATCGGTCTCTTGAATATCATTCCTTGTAATTAGTTGGTAGAATTTGGTTGTATAATCTTCAAGATCATGCGGTCTGCTTGAAAATCACTTTCCTTGCAATTAAGTTTGTAGAATTATAGAATTTGCGTAAATATGCTTCCACAATTTGCTCCCAACACTGTTGTAGATTTTAGTTACTGTTGGTAAATTACATCAACCGTTGGTAGTTATGACGAATAAACTTTTCCCTCAATAACTTCTTCACCTTCCTCCAACTGGTGACTCTTGGCTTTCCAACTCTCTCCCTTGTCAGTTTCAATTGTTTCCACCATGCGGATGCCCTACCACGTAGCTTGGTAGCGATCAATGAAACCCTTTTGTTTTCAGGAACCTCTTTAAATTCAAACACTTCTTCTACCGTAAAAAGCCAGTCAATGAACCCCTTGGGATTCGAAGTATCCCCATCAAACTCAGGAATATTGACTCTTATTCCAGATTCCCAACGCCTATTATCCTCCCTTTTATTTCTCCTTGGTTGATCCGGTTGTTCATCAGACACTTATTCGCTGGACTTGTTTTATCATTCGCTGGACATATCAAACTTGTGGTTCAGTTATGTTATTTCCGCTTGAATATGACTTTAGTTTGCTACCTTTGTCCTCAAAATAGACACCAAAATGTGGTTCGGTGTAAACACAAAACATATGTCTTCATAAAATGTTTGCGTGTCCTTTTTTTACTCAATGATCGGTTGTTTTCTTTTTTTCCAAGGATTGGTTGCAAAAAAACAACGTTCGATTAAGTTTTTTCCTTCCAAGGTTTTGTATTCAAATTTTTCTTCGCACAAAACACCACTTTGTCTACCCTAGGCGATTAATACCACTTGTAAGACTTTATCATATTTCACACACATAAACACAAGATATAATATTAGAAGAGAAGAGGAGGAAGAAGAGAATTTAAAGAGAGAAAGAAACTAGAGAGAGAAAGAGGGAGGGAGAGAACATGAAAAAAACACACAAATGTGTATGTGTAAAATAAGATAACCAACCTCTCCTAACATGATAGGAGAGTTATTTATACTTAAAAGGGGGTCAGCTCCATAGGCTTTTACATGGGCGTCCATGGGCTAGGCTTTGTGTTTGGATGGGCTTTAGCCCTATGTGTCACACCCCGCCAAGGCGGAAATGCGAGGCGTAAACAAGAATGGATATCATCACAACACATGGTGTCTATATAGA